>JAAEAF010011811.1:0-27894 GCA_011037195.1 Triatoma infestans | reverse complement strand
CCTCAAGATGGCGCAATAAAGCTCTGTTCATGTGGTCGAAACTTTTTTTAACGACCAATCTGTTCGGAAAGAGCTCAGAAAATATGAAGGAATTTAAGAGAATATTGTTCTGGAGAAATATCGCAGGACTAAGGCAGGCAGGAAAAGCACAGATGCGTTCATGAGCCTAGTCAAAATAAGATTCCGCATGTCTGATGGAACATTATACACTCAGGGGATATCTGCAAAAGATAGGCCTAGAAAGCACCATCAAATTCCATAGGACTCATGCAACTGACAATTGTTCTAGACATATGCTTCAAATAATGTAGAAGGACTGATATATTATAAATAGTAAACAAATGTTGAAGACATTCCCTTGTATTCAAAGGCTGACAATGCTCCGGGCGCCAATGATCATAAATGTTGACGCGCCTTAAATTAAAAAAAAAAAAATTAAAAAATTTTAAATGGCTTTCGAGCCATTTTTGAGAAAAACCACGAAAACCTTCTTAGAAAAACGTTCCACGTGACGAATTTTTACCGAATCTTTCCAGATAAGAAGAATTTTTAAGATTTCTTATGAAAAATCAGTCGGGAAGGAGTTGGTGTAAATTGAGAGATTTTATCTCGGAACTAGAAATCTATTTGGTCGCAGTTATCCCCATTTAAAAACAAAAAAAATCTTATATTTCCCGGCATTTTTCTGAAAGACAAATTAAAATGATTTGGAGGAAAAGCGTATCCGAAATTTTAATGCTATGATTGGTTACATTAATGGAGGTGAATAAAGAAAACTTTTTGTTTAATAAATAACAACCGAGGTTTGCGATGAATACAATAACCTCGCTGTTTAACGCAAAAGTTTAACGTAAAATATTAAAAACAATGTTTAATTTTTTTTTTAAATTAAATTCTAAGGTTAATTTTTTTATAATACTATAAAAATTAGGAAGCAAACAATCAAGATTTGTAGTTTATCGTGTTTCCTATTTAAAAAACCTAAATATAACAAGAGATTCGTTTATTTTATATAAATAAGAAAAGAAATTTTAAAATTCTTTAAGTAAATAAAAAACAAGAAAAAAAAAAAAAGACAAAGAAAAGTAAAATGAAGAAAAGAGATAGAAATATAATAATGTAACTTACATATTTGTTGTGGTGAGAGTGCCGTAATAACGGCGGCCGACGTAAGAAACAGGAAGTTATAATATAGACCAAACATCTTGCGATACGTATAGATTTAGTTATCCACCAAGATACTAGTATCAACTTTCTATATATCTGACTTCTCCCACCACAAAAACCTACAATAATGCTTACCTTATAACCTGCTAGTTACCTCCACTCTTCAAACTGCCAATATACTCGTATATAAACATATACAATTCTTTGCCAACCATTAAAAAAAATTAAATAAATATGAACAATTGTTCATGTTGTACACTATATTTTTTTGATTTTAATGACTAGCTAGTTTTTATTATTAATGTTTTTTTGTTGTACCTTCTTCATTTTTTTTTATTTTTGTAACCATTTCCGTGCGTAGATAATTATTAAAAATTTACAAACTGACATTTAATTTAATAAACAACCCTGAAGATCGGTAAATTACTACTAGTAACTAGTTAAATAGCTACATTCAATAAGTTGTTATTTATTTCTAATTTTCCTTCGCAAAAGTTCTCCTTAGAGGACAAGAATTATTATTTCTTGATTTATTTTTCTTTTTACATAATAATGAACAATTTTGTTTTTCTTATTTTTTGATTTTTACATTCTCTAACTTGCTAAAATTACGTACGTATTAGGATTATGTCAGATTTTTTTAAAATAAGTTAGTGAGGAGATAGACTGTATGAGTGAGATTGTATTTGTAGCAAAGCCGAATATCGAATAATCTGATGTGAAACACTCATACGTGTTTCTCCTATTGTGTAATTTTTTCTAAACGTTAAAAACGTGAACTCCACATCCTCTCAAAAATCTCTCCAAAATTTCATTCTCCAAATTTCTTTTATGTGTATATTTAGTTTAGTATTTTATAAAGAAATTTGGTGAGGATCGGTCAAGAAAAAAAACAAACATTCAATTATACCAATGTTTCGACAGAGTTTCCTGTCCTTATCAAGGCTTTAATATAATATAGAAAGTCGTGAAGATGTGGAGATAGAATTTTATCACATACACATTTGTTACATCGCAGAAACATAAAAAAAGAAAAATTAAAAGTTACTACTATCTTGTCCTTAAATCATCTATAGAAAAAAAAAAAAAATTCTGGTATGAAACACTCACACAACTTTCTCTTAATTCCAGTTCTCAAAATTATAACAGACAAATTTTTTATAGTTTGCGTGATAAAAATTTAATGAAATTCGTTCGAAAAACTGTCCAGTTAAAGCACACTTCCGGTTTACTAGTTTTCTTGAAGCTCGGAATTTCGGCCACCTATTTATTTCTAATTAATTTTGTTTGGATGATAGAATTGTATATATAATCAACTATGATAGCACTTTAGAGAAAAACATAGCCCCACCCCTCCCCCTAAAAGTGCTTTTAAATGAATTTTCCAGGCATACGTTATAATAAAAAATGTAGATCTTTGTATGTTTAGTGTACATATACAGTTTCAAGAAAATCGTCGGAGCCATTTTTGAGAAAATCGCGAAACAGTGAAAAAAATCATTTAGTAAAGTGGTAAATTAAACGCACTTCCGGTTATCCGTTTTTTTTTTCAAACTCGGAATTTCAACAACATATTTAATTCTAATTAACATTATTTAGATGATAGAATTGTCTAATAAACTTGAAATAGCACTTTAGATAAAAACCTAATCCCACCCCTCTCCCAAAAGTGTCCTTAAATGAATTTTCTCGGAGAAATGTTTCAAATAAAAGTTGTAGCTCTTTGTAAGTGTAGTTGATATACTAAGTTTGAAGAAAATTGTCGGAGCCATTTTTTGAGAAAATCGCGAAATAATGAAAAAAATTATTTAGTAAAGTGGTAAATTAAACGCACCACCACCATTTTTTTCAAACTCGGAATTTCAACAACATATTTAATTCTAATTAACATTATTTAAATGACAGAATTGTCTAATAAACTGAAATAGCCAGTTAAGATGAAAACCTAACCCCACCCCTCTCCCAAAAAAAACCCTTAAATGAATTTTCTCGGAGAAAGGTTTCAAATAAAAGTTGTAGCTCTTTATAAGTGTTGTTGATGTACTAAGTTTGAAGAAAATTGTCGGAGCCATTTTTTGAGATAATCGCAAAAAAGTAAAAAAAAAAAAACTAGTAAAGTGGTACTTCCGGTATAGGAATTTTGGCAGATAACATACTGTCAGATCCCATGGTGTTACCTAAACGGAATAACAGTTTTTCGTTTTTGAGCTATACTGTTCACATACACACACACCTCAGGGTACCTCGAAACGGATATTTCTGGTGAAAACTCGATATCGAAAATTTGACACGATTACAATACTTCCTTTTACTAGGAGTAAGAGAAAGTAATAAAAAAAAATGAAAAACTTTTTTCTATTTCACGACTTTCTATATATTAAAGCCTTGATAAAGACAGGATACTCTGTTGAAACGTTGGCATAATTGAATGTTTTTTTTGACCGATCCTCACCAAATTTCTTGATAACATAATTGATGAGGTCAACAAATTCTTTTTTATAGTTAGTATCTCAAACTAAATGAAAATCAATGGTGCCTTTATAGAGAAAATAGAATTTAATTAAAATGTAATCATTGTTTTTAATATTTTACTTCACTTTTGCGTAAAACACATCGCAAACCGCTAGTTATTTATTAAACAAAAATTTACTTTTTAGTCCCCTCCACTAATGTAAACCACAGGACTGAAATTTTGGATACGCTATTCCACCAAATCATTTAAATTTGTCTTTCAGCAAAATGCCGGGAAATTTAAGATCTTTTTTTTCAATGGGTATTTCTGCGACCAAAGAGATTTCTGGTTCCGGGATAAGATCTCTCAATGTACACCAACCCTTTCCCGATTGATTTTCGTAAGAAATCTTAAAAAACTGTGAAGATTCTATATTCTTCTCATCTGGAATGATTCGGTAAAAATCCGCCAACTGGAACGTTTCTCTAAGAAGTTTTCGTGGATTTTCTCGAAAGTAAGTAAAAACGTATATTGCCAGTCACTCGATTTGCTCCAATTTCAAAATTTTGGAAATATATTTAATTCTGATTAATGTTATATTATTATTATTAAATACTAGGTGCCCATTGGCAAGGGACCTAAGCCAATATGGCTTTTATCCCCTCAATTCATCCCACTTATTGATCTCCTCCGGTACTTTACCGGTCAATCTACAATATCCTTAAATATCTCTGATACTTTCCAACTCTGCGGAACCAACACAACAACTATGGAGCCAGTGAACATAAAATATCTTTTAGCTCCAACCCACCCAGGCTTTCCCGTGAGAGTGAGACTCTGCCAAAAATCCGAAACCTAGTGCCAGCGAAACGGGGACACTGGCATAAATAGTGATACACTGTTTCGCTAATTCCATCATCACAATTCTGACATCCTTCCTATCTTATGTAAATGATCAGCAATCCATGCTTGCCTAGACATTACACCCAGTAAAGTCTTCAATCTTATCCTGCTTCGGGACAGAAGGTAATCCGAAACCCCCTGCTTAGCCCCCTTTGATAAATATTTTGGCCCGGAAGCACCCCTGCGTGTCCTTCCAATGTTTCTCGAAAACTCTCGTCTCCCAGAGTTAATTTGACTGTCGCAGAACCGCGTAATGAAGGCGAGGGCTGGCTCAGGATCACAAAAAGGTGAGGAGGATCCCTCCCACTCATTGCCTTCTATTCCCGCATGTCCGGGAACCCAGAAGAGCTGCACTTTACCCCTCTGAGCTATGGTATTAGGTCTTCTTCTCCTATATTCGCCCACCAATTTCGAACTCCAACAGGGCTTGCTCAAAGCCCTCAATGCGGCTTGACTATCAGAGAATATCCGGATCTCTTTAATTTCTCCCTGCCAATTCCCCGCAAGGCAGCAGCATTCATTGATGCCAATGACCTCGGTCTGGAAGACAGTGCCCCCCCCCACTCACACATCTCCCCCAGTCTGCAACCATGCTCCTGCTCCTGGCAGGCCAGTTTCTTTCTGTCTAGAGCCATCCGAATAGCAGTAAATAATGCCATTACTCACCTCCATTGCTTTTTGAGAGGATTCTCTCCTAAAGTGCTGATGCTAATTTCATAATCCCTCTGAAATCCCCATATCTTACTCTTCTCGATAATTTTAGCGTGCAGAAATTGTTTTATCTAATATTATGCAGATAATGCAGTCGTATACTAAACTAAAATGGCACTTTAGAGGGAGACATAACGTCCCACATCCCCTATAATGAATTTTTCTGAATTTCCAATTTTTAAAAAAAATGTGTGTTTCTCGAAAACAAGATGATTTTTTTTTTAAATTTAATTTTAATCATTTTCCGAAGAATAGTTACTTATTCGAGTTCAGAGTTTGACCGCAAGGGTGCAGCGAGTTGTACTCTTTCTTTTTCTTTTTTTTAATTTAAGGCGCGTCAACATCTATGGTCATTGGCGCCCGGAGCCTTCTCAGTGCACTGCCGGTCGGCGGACAGTGTTCTCTCGTTGCAGACAACACTGTCCATCACAGGACAATGAGCTGTAGACGTTCCTAGGAAGAAAAAAATCTAAGGGCAGTTATGGGGTTAGGTTTTCCTCTAAAGTGCTATTTCAGTTTATTATGCAATTCTATCATCTAAATAATATTAATTAGAATTAAATATGTTGTTGAAATTCCCTTGTTTGACAAAAATCGGATGACCGGAAGTGCTGTTTACTTTACCACTTTAGTAAATGATTTTGTTTCACTTTTTTACGATTTTCTTGAAACTTCTTACATAAAACTACACATAGAATGATGTACAATTTTTATTTAAAATATTTCTCTGGGAAAATTCATTTAAGGGCACTTTTAGGGGTGGGGTGGGGTTACAGCTCTCTAAAGTGCTGGTACAGTTGATTATACAATTCAATCATCGAAACAAAATTAATTAGAAATAAATAGATGGCCAAAATTCCGAGTTTTAAGAAAATCAGTAAACCGGAAGTGCGCTTTTACAGAACAGTTTTTGTCAGTTTTCGACGAATTTCATTAAGTTTGATACACTAACTATAAAATTTTTGTCAATTATAATTTTGAGAACTGGAGTAAGAGAGAAAGTTGTGTGAGTGTTTCACACCAGATTTTTTTTTTTTTTTTTTTTTTTTTAAATTTAAGGTCTCGTCAGTATCTATGGTCATTGGTCATCACCGGACAGTGAGCTGTAGAGGTTCCTAGGAAGAAAAAAAATCTAAGGGCAGCACAGCTGGATTCGAACCACGGTCCTCCGCGTGGGAGTCCAGTACGCTAACCACTTAGCTAGCCCCTTCGCTCACGAGTTAAAGTATTAATTTTTTTTTTCTGCAACCATATTAAATTGGTTCCTAATTTATATGAATATAAAAAAATATGAAAAGATGCAAATACTGAGAATATTTGATTTTTATATCAACTCAAATACTCCCTCTCTCTATAACCTGTTCCACTTGGTATAACCTCAAATCCACTGTATCTGGAATTTGTTTTCATATTGTTTTTGAGCTAATTAGAACTAAGTAATGTTACTTTTACACACTAATGAGAGAAAGTAAAATTAGTGTGCAATTCACTTGTGTGTGAAATTTGACCTTCACCAAATTTAGTGTAATAATCGTCACATTGTTCAACGAGTGCAGAAAAAATTGATTTATTGAAATTCCTTGAATCATGTTAGGGGTGTAACATTGGGTTTTCCTCTAAAATTCAATGTTTTGCAAGATTACCACACCTGTAAAATATTAGAGTCTTTAAATTATCTGGTGAGTAAATCGTTTTTTGTTTTTTTTAAAGTATCAATTGAAACTTCAGAATTGCAGTAAAGTAAAAGTCGAGAGAGATTTTTTGCTCTGCCCCAATTCCTTGTGTACAACTATTCCCGATCATTTCATATCTTCAATATTGTGTTTCACTGGAAATAGTTATTTTGGGGAAACCCTGGAAGCAAAATATATTTTTATTTTTCTTAACCCTATAAAATAAAAAGAAAAGACCACTATCTTGTATGGGGCAGTTCCTGGACAAAATTTACCTTCACTCAAGGACCCATCAATTAGAAAATTATTTTAAAACCACTTGCGTAATGTCTACGGAAACTTTATAATTAATATGTTTTTAATTTAACCAGAACTTAATGAAACATTTTGTCCAAAATCGGTTGATCACTCACTTTATAAAGAAGCTTTTTCAGATGTTAACAATTTTCTGGTTCCAACGATATTCGTTGAAATGGAATGTTCAATGTAATTACATAATTCTATCACTTTTATCTGAACCATTTTTTTTTTTTTTCTTTGACCGACTTTGTGCTGATTCTATCTAAATAGCTGCGATTTTAACCTCTGAACTAGGATTTCATTATAATTTTACAAATCAACCACAGGGGGTATCTCCAGGTTAAAAGATTTTTAAACGGTATAAAACGGTGACAATTGAAGTAGTATTTTATCCCATTGATTACGACACAATTGAATTCCCTAATAGGTGCATTGACTTGGCACGCTTGAGTAGCCAGTCATTTACAGAAAATAACCTGGACGCCTATTCCTTTGTATCAGAATTGTGACGATAGAGCCAGGGAAACTGTGGACCATTACCTACCTAGATCAGTGTCCCTGTTCTACCAATATTATAGGTTCCGCATATTTGGGCGGGCAATACACTCAAGGAAATACTTGGGGGACTGGTTCTTAAGATATTGCAGTCAGACCGGTAGGTTGCTGGGGGAGACGTAGAAGTTTTTTTTTTTTTGGGGGGGGGGCTCGAAGGGAGAGGGATAAAAGCCATATTGGCTTAGGATCTGGGTTTTAGGACATCCATTAAAAATAACAATAGGGAAGGGATTAGCTCAGTGGTTAGCGCACTGGACTCCCACGCAGAGGACCCGGGCTCGAGTCCAGCTGTGTTACCCTTACATTTTTTCTTTCTAGGAGCTCCCTACAGCTCACTGTCCGGTAATGAACAGTGTTGTCTGTAGCGAGAGAACACTGTCCAGAAGCCGGCAGTGCACTGAAAAGGCTCCGGGCGCCAATGACCATAGATGTTGACGCGCCCTAAATTAAAAAAAAAAAAAAATCTGATATGAAACCCTCCCACAACTTTCTCTTACTCTAGTTTTCAAAATTATAATTATTGACAAATTTTATAGTTTATGTACCAAATTTAATGAAATTCGTCGAAATCTGAAAGAACAGTTCAACGAAAGCGCACTTTCTGGTTTACTAATTTTCTTGAAACTCGGAATTATTTCTAATGAATTTTGATTGCATTGTATGATCAACTATGATAGCACTTTAGAGAAAAATATATCCCCACTCCTCCCGTATGTCACTTAAATGAATTTTCCAGAGAAATCTTTTAAATAAACGTTGTAGATCTTTGTATGTTTAGTTTATCCAAGTTTCAAGAAAATCGTCGCAGCCATTTTTGATAAAATTGCGAAAAAGTGAAAAAATCATTTAGTAAAGTGTTTAAGTAAACGCACTTCTGGTGATTCGATTTTTTTCAAACTCGAAATTTCCATAACATATTTAATTCTAATTAACTTTATTTAGATGACAAAATTGTCTAATAAGCTGAAATAGCACTTTAGATGGAAACCTAACTCCACCCCTCCCCCAAAAGTGCCCTTCATTGCATTTTCCTGGAGAAACTTTTCAAATAAAAGTTGTAGCTCTTTGTATGTGTGGTTGATGTTTCAAGTTTAGAGAAAATCGTCGGAGCCATTTTTGAGAAAATCGCAAAAACGTAAAAAAAAACAACTAGTAAAGTGGTACTTCCGGTTGAGGAATTTTGACAGATAACGTACTGTCAGATCCTATGGTGATACATAAACGGAATATCAAGTTTCAACTTTCTACGGTTACTCCTTTTTGAGCTGTGCTGTTCACAGACACACGCAGACCACTTGGCTAAAAACCACTTTTTTTGGACACAGGGGACCTGAAAACGGATATTTCCGGTGAAAACTCGAAATCGAAAATTTGACTCGATTACAATACTTCCTAGGAGTAAGAGAAAGTAAATACAATAATAAACTGCTCATTCAAAATTTTTACTTTCCATTACTAATTAAAAGTTACGATATTGTCGAATTTTCGAAATTCAATTTCCACATACTTCCGGTAGAAGAGGAAATATATGACCGTCCCGAATTTTAACACGATCTTTCTGGTCACTTAGTGAAAGAGAGCGACAGAGAGAAATATGTAATCGATAATTTCATTCTAATCTGATAATCGATTCCGCTGATCGATAATTGCAAGATATTCCGACTTGATATTCCGTTTATGAATCACCATTGCATCTGATACAAAGGTTCCGGTCAAATCCATTAACCGGAAGTGGCATTTTATTGATTTTTATTTTTTTTCAGTTGGAGCAATTTTCTCGAAAATGGCTTCAACCATTTTTCTTTAAATTACGTAAACTTACTACACAAATAAAGACCTCTTTTTTACTTTCTCTTACTCCTAGTAAGAGGAATTATTGTAATCGTCTCAAATTTTCGATATCGAGTTTTTCACCGGAAATGTCCGTTTTGAGGTCCCCTGAGTCCAAAAAAGTGGTTTTTAGCAAATGGTCTCTGTGGGTGTGTATGTATGTGAACAGCATAGCTCAAAAACGAAAAATCGTAGAAAGTTGAAACTTGATATTCCGTTTAGGGGTCACCATGGGATCTGACTGTACGTTATCTGTCAAAATTCCTCAACCGGAAGTACCACTTTACTAGTTGGATTTTTTACTTTTTTGCGATTTTCTCAAAAATGGCTCCGACGATTTTTTTTTAAATTTCGTACATCAACCACACATACAAAGGGCTACAACTTTTATTTGAAACATTTCTCCAGGAAAATGCATTTAAGGGCACTTTTGGGTTACGTTTTCATCTAAAGTGCTATTTCAGTTTATTATATAATTCTGCCATCCAAATAATGTTGATTAGAATTAAATATGTTGTTGAAATTCCGAGTTTGAAAAAAATCGGATAACCGGAAGTGCGTTTACTTTCTTTGCCACTTTACTAAATGATTTTTTTTCCTTTTTCGAAATTTTCTCAAAAATGGCTCCGACTATTTTCTTGAAACTTGGTATATAAACTAAACATGCAAAGATCTACAACTTTTATTTGTAACATTTCTCTGGGAAAATTTATTTAAGTGCACTTTTAGCGGGGGGGGGGGGGTATATTTTTCTCTAAAGTGCTATCACAGTTGATTATACAATTCTATCATCCAAACAAAATTAATTAGAAATAAATAAATGGCAAAAATTCCGAGTTTCAAGAAAATTAGTAAACCGGAAGTGCGCTATTACTGAACAGTTTTTTCAATTTTCGACGATCTCATTAAATTTGGTACACAGACTATAAAAGCTGTCAATTATAATTTGGAGAACTGGAGTAAGAGAAAGTTGTGTGAGTGTTTCACACCAGATTTTTTTCTATTTAAAAAACACTAATGCAGTGATTTTTTTTTAATTTCTTTTTTAAATGCTTTTGCAATTTTCGTTGAACTTTGTTTAAATGAAGAAAACAATTAAATTAACAACCACTGGTTTTATTAAGCATTAGATGGGAGTTGTTATATTATGCGGAAGTTGACTAAAAAGTACGTTGTACTCTGTAACAGTACGACAACATCATACGGTTCGTTGCAGAATAGCGGAACTGGCACTGTCATTGCTATAACTAACTATGACATGGGTTGTATTATAAAATTACGGTACACAAAAATTGATAATTTTATTTAAAAAAAAAAAACATGATAGCCAATCAGATTGCTTCTTTTAACTGTTTTCAACCAATCAGATGTTGGTTGAATGTTATAAAGGTATAACTTTCGTGTTCATTTTTGATCACTTACTTTCATTACTTTCATGGAAAGTAAACTGAGAATGGAAACGTTTTCAATTTTTTTTTTTTTTTTTTTTTTTTTTTTTTTTTTTTTTTTTTTTTTTTTTTTTACAGGTTTGCACATCCTGTTTATGTTACAGTTATAATTGGTGCTCGGTAATGAGCAGGTTCATACCCTTCTCTATGCATGAATTTTATCTTTTTTTTGAATCCTTTCTTCTTTTTTATTATTACTGTTATCATTATTAATTTAGTACAATTATAAGAAAGGATTAAAATAAACAAATTTTGCAGAATTATCAGTAATGTCCGCAATTTAAAGGATAAGCTATTGAAGGAAAATTATTCGTAATTAAGTGTCGTTTAATAACTAAAGAGATATATAATTATAATAATTTTAGTTTTACTTTCTCTTACTCCTAGTAAGAGGAAGTATTGTAATCGTGTCAAATTTTCGATATTGAGTTTTCACCGGAAATATCGTTTTGAGGTCCCTGAGTCCAAAAAAGTGGTTTTTAGCAAAGGTCTGTGTGTCTGTGAACCGCATAGCTCAAAAACGAAAAAACCGTAGAAAGCTGAAACTTATATTCGTTTAGGTTATCACCATGCGATCTGACTGTACGTTATCTGTCTAAATTCCTAACCGGAAGTACTACTTTACTAGTTGCTTTTTTTACTTTTTGCGTTTTCTCAAAAATGGCTCCAACGATTTTCTTAATCTTGGACATCAACTACGCATACAAGGAGCTACAATTTTATTTGAAACATTTTCTCTGGAAAAATTCATTTAAGGGCACTTTGGGGGAGGTGGATGGGATTAGGTTTTCCTCTAAAGTGCCTATTTTCAGTTTATTGCACAATTCGGTCATTTAAATAATATTAATTAGACTTAAATATGTTGCTGAAATTCCGAGTTTGAGGAAAATCGGATAACCGGAAGTGCTTTTGTTTTAACACTTTACAAAATGATTTTTTCACTTTTTCGCGATTTTCTCAAAAATGACGCCGACGATTTTCTTGAAACTTCACATATAAACTATACATTCAATGATCTACAACTTTTATATAAAACGTTTCTCTGGGAAAATTCATTTAAGGGCACTTTTAGGAGAGGGGGTAGGGTTACAGCTTTCTCTAAAGTAGCATCATACTTGATTTCACAACCCTATCATCCAAATGAAATTAATTAGAAATAAATAGATGGCCAAAATTCCGAGTTTGAAGGAAATCAGTAAACCGGAAGTACGCTTTTACTGAATATTTCTTTCAGTTTTCGACAAATTTCATTAAATTTGGTGCACAAACCCTTTGTCAATTATAATTTTGAGAACTGGAGTAAGAGAAAGTTGTGTGAGTGTTTCACACCAGATTTTTTTATTTAAGGTACGTCAACATCTATGGTCATAGTGCCTGGAACATTCTCAGAGCACAGCCAGCCTCCATACAGTGTTATCTCGTTACAGACAGCACTGTCCATCACCGGACAGTGAGCTATAGGGGCTCCTAGGAAGAAAAAATCGAAGGGCAGCCTAGCTGGACTCGAATCCGGAACCTCCGCGTGGGAGTCCAGTACGCTAACCACTGAGCTAATCCCTTCCTTTAGTTGTTGAATTAAATGAATCTCATAATTATTTACCATACCTTTCTCTTACTCCTAGTAAAAGAAAGTATTTTTCAACATAATCCTCTTAACATTTATACACTAGTACCGTTATCTTTTTTTTTTATGTCTGCACAAAAAATGTTTTTTTTTTTTCTGCAGCCGTATAATAATGGAAGTGGAATTATACTTTTAATCACAAGTGACAAAAAATAAAAGCTATCATTACTTTTTCTCACAAGTGATGAAAAGTAATATTAATCAACTCTAAAATTGGTCCGAAATCTACTGGCTAACAATGAAAGTGAAAAACAAGAACCTATTTCAAAACAAAACTCAAATAAATAATTAAAAAAAAAAAAAAAAAAACTTTATATCGTAAATTAATTACGAATTAATTTTTGTTTTTGTTAATTACAAATTTTGTTTTGATTTTACCTTAGTATGTAATATAAGATTAATTTAAATTGGTTGTCTGTATTTTCATCTTTTTTTCCATGTCATATTTAATTTTTCAACTTAGATATATAATAATCTATGATTTTATCCGTCATAGTATGCTTTATTTTGTCATTTCTGACCAGATTAGGATTTTCATCCGTAAGGTTTGCAAATAATCCGTGGAGAGAGATGACTTCAACTATAATGTTTATATCATAAACGACACAATCAATTGTCACAATCAATGTGATATAAAGATTATAGTTTAAGTCCTCTGTAGATGGACTGTTTGTAAACCATACTGCTGATGATGGATACGAAATCCGAAACCGGTCAAACTGTAATGTGATAACAAGAAGGTGTGATAACAGAAGGAAAATATATAATTTTTAATTATAAAAATTATAACTAGTGGTGCCAGTCAGACGCTATTATTCAATACAATAGCTGCGGTCAGTGCACGGTCAAAGGGACCGCCAAACACACACTGCCTTCAATAGGGTCATTATACGGTCAGTACACAGAAGCCGTCTGGCCAATATACAAGAATAAACAAACACTCAAAAGACCGAACATCTGGCTACAGTCCTTTGATAACTGCGATCACCTGTTGCCACACCTGTTCGCCGACTTATTCAAGACCTAGGGTCAACACGGCAATAAACAAACACTCAAAAGACCGACCACCTGGCTACAGTCTTTCTATAACCGCCAACACCTGTTGCCAGACCTATTCAAGACCTAGCGTCAACACACGGCAAGAGATGTTTTAGTGTGACCCGTAATTACAGACTTGTCAATGTGTGAGTGATGGCAATATAACGTCTCTCTACAGGAAGTGGGGAGGATTATTCTTCAGTATTTTATCAGCGTAACATCAAGATCCTACCAATGACATAATTCATACATTGGAACGCGTCCCTATCTAAGTATTTAAACATTTATTTATTTATCATCATTATAGTTGTGCATTCTAGTTACAATTTAAATCATTTTAAATTAATTGTAGTTTATCTTTTCAAACGTTTAAATTATTGTTAAAATATATATGTATATCTATTTTCGTAAATTAGTAATTCATATTCCGAGTAACAACCCTCTAAAAATCTCTAACTCCCAACTATTCATCGCATCACAACCCTCACCAAGACATCTGAACCCATTACAGAACCAAAACAATGAAGCATTTTACGACAGATAAAATCATACATATTAGCCAGCATTGAAGGATCTAACCACATATTATATAATATGTTCGTTTTTAATAATAGATTTTATTATTCTGAAAACAATTACTCACAAATAAATAAAAGTTATTATGAAATATAATGAATTAAATGAAATAGAGATATAAGCAAATTATACCTGAAAGGAATAATTAAATAACACGTTATTAACTACGTGTAGTAAAATAGATATAACAATCTTAAATAATATTCATTTAATGCTATACATATGGCAATAAAACACAGCTGATATAATCACTACTGTCTGTTGAAATTTACATATTATTATATATATGTACTTGAAAAATTTAATCCTGAAAGGCTGTATAATACTGTTATTGCTGCTATTCTAGTATCACATCTAAACAGGACGGCATTTCTTTGATATTTTTATTAGCAATGATGTTAAAACATTATGAATAATGTCCATTTTTATAACACTACAAAATTTTGTTTATCTGATATTACCGTGAGAATTTGTATTGGTTATTTAAACATAAAAAAAAGTACACAATCTTTTTAGTCACTTTTAAACAGATTTGTATAATAATGTGCTTAGGCTGTGGGACTGTTTTAATTTATAATTAAAAATAATTAATCCTTCAGTTTATGTAAGAGTTGTCGAGTTTGTTAATAAGACTTGGTCGTATTAGAATAAATTAATAATAATACTAAGATAAAGATACGTATATACTATACGTATATTAAGATAAAGTATATATTTACCCAAGTGTAGGTGATGAATTAGGGAACGGATTCGTATGTATTTACATATTTTTTTCTAGACAATTTACAGACTTTTTCAACTAGAAGTATTCATACTGACACTTTTTAAGCCGTTTGAGTCTACTTTTATTTCACATATTTCCACATATTTGGATGTTATCGCATATTTATACATATTTGATCAAAATAAATAAATATTTCTACATATTTAATCAAAATATGTACATATTTTTTCATATTTTTCATTTTGGGCATATTTTCATAATTGGGAGGTGGTTGACAGGAACTGTGAACCACAGACTGTAGGGCTGTGAATCACAGTGGGTACAATGGTTATTGTAATTTACACAGAATGCTGCTAAACAGTGACGGGCACTTGTTAGTTCTTTGAAGTTGTCTGACGTTGTCTGTTCTTTCAGCTCGTTCGTTGAAGTGTCCAATTCATTTCGTTCGGTCACTTAGTGTATTCTTTTTTGGGTGAAATGCCACGAACATCGGCCTCAAACAGACAACTGGTTGCTAAATATCTTCGCGAGTTTCCAGCAGAACTTTTTCGAAGTGATGGAGACATTTTGTACTGCACAGCTTGTGACAAGCGCGTTTCTTGCTCTCAACGTTCCCAAGTCACCCAACATATTGCCACCGGATCGCACATAGAGAATAAAAACAGAAAGAAAGAGAGGACGTCCTATCAAGCCTTCCTTACATCTCCATCATCAAGTAAGTCTACTCTGAGTACAGATCTGTGTCGGGCTTTGGTTAGAGCAGATATCCCTTTCCACAAACTTAAAAATCCTCATTTCAAAGGATTCTTAGAGACCTATATTGGGAAAAAAATGCCTGACGAGAGCACTCTGCGGAAAAACTACCTGGAAGATATCTATAAAGATACACTAACCAAAATTCGAGAACATATCAAAGATGGACCGATTTGGGTGTCAATTGATGAAACCACTGACGTTGAGGGCAGGTATATTGCCAATGCAGTTATTGGAAAACTTGACAGTGATGCTGATGTGGATTCAAAGCCATTCCTTTTGAACTGTGAGGTTCTCGAAAAATGCAATCATTCCACCATTTCACGATTCTTCGATGCCTCAATGCATATCCTATGGTCCAGTGGAGTTTTGAACGAAAAAGTTCTTTTGTTTCTCTCTGATGCTGCCCCCAACATGGTCAAGGCTGGGCAATCTATTCAGGTATTTTATCCTAAGATAATTCATGTGACGTGTATTGCTCATGCCTTGCATCGAGTAGCAGAAACTGTCCGATCTTTGTTCAGTGACGTAGATTCCTTAATCTCCTCGGTTAAAAAAGTGTTCTTAAAAGCACCAAGTCGCATTAAAATGCTAAAAGATCTCTATCCAGACTTGTGCCTTCCACCAGAACCAATATTGACAAGATGGGGTACTTGGCTGGAAGCAGCTCAGTATTACTATGAAAACTACAATAAAATCAAGAATGTCCTTTCACATCTCGAAGACGAAGCAGTAGCGATAAATACAGCCAAGTCTTTATTCGAGAAACCTAATTTAAGGAACGACCTTGCATTCATTTCTGACAATTGCGTATTTCTTGCACAAGCCATTACCCAACTTGAGTCCCAAAATGTTCGACTGACAGAAAACGTGTCCAACGTTAAAAAAGTCATCGAAAAGGTGGAAGGAATACCTGGGAGTAAGGGAGATCTGATCAGATCAAAACTGGTAGAAGTACTGAGCAAGAACAAAGGGTGGGAGACCATCTGCCAGATTTCTGATATTATCAGTGGAACAGAAGTCACCTCAGAACATCGTGTACCCTTTACAACCAACGAGATAACTTCTTTCAGCAAGGCACCTATAACATCTGTAGATGTTGAACGATCTTTTAGTCGTTACAAGTCCATCTTACGCCCAGATCGTCGTCACTTTACGTTCCAACATTTGAAATTTCATGTGGTTGCAAACAATTTCGAAGAGTGAAGTTTTCAAAATTGAAAATTTAACACATCTTTTTATAAATTGTAAAAATGTTCTTTTCTTGTATAAATAATTATAACTTGCCCAAAAAAAAAAAAATTCCATTTTCATAAAAAAAAATGTCCATTTTACTTAAATATTCCAGAAAATATTTTAAGAAAATCACATATTTTCCACATAATTGACGAAAATAAATGCATATTTTAATTAAATATTTGGCATTTTTAAATACATAAAAATCCGTTCCTTAGTGATGATATATCAGTAAAACTATATATAAAATACAAGAAGAAACAATTTTTTAACCTGAAGAAAGTCAATAAATTTGCCGAAACCTTGGTAAAAATTTGAAAAATTTGTTTGTTTTCTTCGATAAGATGTTTGTACGGCAATGGACAGAGGAGTTTTTTTTTAAAGAAAAAGAATACTTTGTTGCTCTACGTTTCAGGTACCCTTGGCGCCCTTCTTCAGGAGCTCTGTAAAATTTATTGGAGTAAAAATATACCTTATGTACAGTATTGTAGATATGAAAAAGTGCAGAGATTTATAATTAATAAAAGAAAAATTTAAATTAAAGATATATTAACAGAAGAAATTATAAAACAGTGTGAAGCAATAAATTAAATGTTATTAACAATAAGAGAAAATCTGAAATAGATAAAGATACCTTTAGAGCGGGAGAGGAGTGTTACGTTGAGATTGAAATGAAGCGAGAGTATTTTTTCAAAACTTAAAAAAAAAAAAACTGTTAAAAGGTGGGAGAAGGGACAAGAAAAATGTTTGCAGTGAGGCGCGGCAATTTCAAATTTTGGAAGAACAATATTATTGACGAGTATTTTTTTTAAGGGTTAGAAAAATATTGTTATAAGTTGAAGTTATGATTTCTTTGTTTTTTTTAAAATTGATAGAATTCGGATGGAGG
Organism: Triatoma infestans; assembly: GCA_011037195.1. Classification (NCBI taxonomy): domain Eukaryota; kingdom Metazoa; phylum Arthropoda; class Insecta; order Hemiptera; family Reduviidae; genus Triatoma; species Triatoma infestans. The sequence goes on along the minus strand of JAAEAF010011811.1, from coordinate 10,015 downwards.
TATATTATTTGTCAGGATTCGGATAGAAGACATTTTGAATGGTTGGGGTAAGTGGTTGAAATGGAAGGGTTATTGAAATCGATGGTATGATTGAAAGTCAGAACATGTTTAGAGAGAGCAGTGCTGTCAATTTTTTATTGTTAATAATGTCTAGTTCGTGTTGTCTGAGTCTTTTTTGAAAAAACCTAACAAAACACATACGGTATACAAACTTCAATGTATTACAACCAACTGCATAGGTTAATCCAAACAGTTTTTACAAAAATATTAGTTGAACTACTAGACAAAGGGAGAAAATGATGCATTAGAAATAGTAGATGAACAGTGCTAGTTCATCAAATAGAATAAAGTGATGCAAATCCATCTGATATGGAACGTTGAAAATGTGGATGGGTCTGCAATGTTGGAGAACATCTGCAATTTTATCCGTCATAGCATACGTATACTTATTTTTGGTTGTTCCTGTCCGGTTTCGAAATCCCATCCATCCACTATGACGATGTTATGGAACGTTTTTTATATTGTATTATTTATATTATATATTAGAAGATTCATTATTACGTATCTATCATTTCGATCTTTAGAATCATTTAAAAAATACCCATTACATAATAATAGGTATTTTTCTTACAGAAAATTATTATGATTCAATGTATAAACATGTTAGTTAAATACGTAGTGAATTTATATTTTAAAACTTTATTTAAAATCAGAAAATTTACTATTGTATTAAATATGCATTGATGGAGTGCAATTTGCCAAGAAATAATTATTACAGCATCAAGTCAAGGCAACTAATCTCTATGAATGATTTAATGAATGATATTGCCAATTAAAATATGAGAAGGATTAATATATAATGTGAGACTATATAATACATTTTATGAATAAAAATAGAAACATATGTATAATAAAAATATTTTTTTTTTATATAGGGCTCCAAGTATGATATTGCGGGGGCTGTACAAATCCTTGTTACGCCACTATATATATAGTTTATAGATTGGTCCCCTTTTTACATTCTCTTACTCCTCGTAAGAGGATGTATTGTAATCGTGTCAAATTTTCGATATCGAGTTTTCACCGGAAATATCCGTTTTAAGGTCCCCAGAGTCCAAAAAAGTGGCTTTTAGAAAATGGTCTATGTGTGTGTATGTATGTATGTATGTGAACAGCATAGCTCAAACACCAAAAATCGTAGAACGTTCAAACTTGATATTCCGTTTAAGTATCACCATAGCATCTGACAGTACGTTATTTTGTCAAAATTTCTCAACCGGAAGTATCACTTTACTAGTTAGTTTTTTTTTTACTTTTTTACGATTTTCTTATAAATAGCTTCGACGACTTTTTTCAAACTTGATACATCAACTACACATACAAAGAGCTACAACTTTTATTTGAAACATTTCTTCGGGAAAATTTATTTAAGGGTACTTTTGGGGGAGTGGGTGGGGTTACGGTTACCTCTAAAGTGCTATTTCAGTTTGTTATACAATTCTGTCATCTAAATAATGTTAATTAAAATTAAATATATATTGTTGAAATTCCAAGTTTGAAAAAAAAATCAGATGACCGGAAATGCATTTTTTACATTATCAATTTACTAAATGATTTTTTTTTTTCACTTTTTCGCAATTTTCTCAAAAATGGCTCTGACACTTTTCTTGAAACTTCTTATATAAACTACACATACAAAGATTTACAACTTTTATTTAAAACATTTCTCTGGGAAAATTCATTTAAAGGCATTTTTAGGGGAGGGTTGGGTTTATGTTTTTCTCTAAAGTGCTATCATAGCTGATTATTCAATTCTATCACCCAAACAAAATTAATTAGAAATAAATAGATGGCCAAAAATCCGTGTTTGAAAAATCAGTAAACCGGAAGTGCGCTTTTACTGAACAGTTTTTTCAGTATTCTACGAATTTTATTATTAAATAACACTAACTATAAAATTTGTTAATTATAATTTTGAGAACTGGAATAAGAGAAAGTTGTGTGAGTGTTTCACACCAGATTTTTTTATATATCGGGCATATAAACGCGTTGGACTACCCTGTTGGTATAATTTTCATTCGTCCAGGCATCCCACATGAGCGATAATTCAATATCTTCTTCAGGACGATACTCAAACAACAAAATGCCACAGAAAATTGATTTTTTCTTCAAATTGAATTCTTCTTGGAGATTGTAAGCTGACTTTATTTCTTTCGACCTTTTATAAAAGAATTTTCTTCTAAGATGGCCCTTAAAATCTTCTTTTATCTCCGTGATTTTCTTTTTATCTGCCTCTCGCAATTTTGTTCTGCACAGTTTCTTATCACTTCTCACACGTAGTGGCTTGTACAGTTCTCTACTAGCGCTTGTCTTTTTCTGTAACATACACTTTTTCGCTTCATTTCTTTTCTTCACTACCTGAGAGAACTCGACATCAAACCATTCATTGCTTGGTCCTCTTCTTTGCTGCCTTCATTAACCATTGTCCATTCTACTGCCGAAATTAACACGCCTTGAATTGTTTTTATCACCTTTTTTTTTTTGTACATTGGATCCATCCCCTGATCTTTATCAAATAGAAGTTCCTTTGGATTTCATTATTATTGAAAGCGTCCGTTTAATATCAAATCTGTCGGTGATAACTTTTTCCTTATTTTGCGTTAAATTCATTGACGATATTTAACTCTCAACCAGTAAAAGTGTGCTCTCTGGTGCACACAGCTTTTCTAAAACTTCTGAAGTGTGTTATTTCTGTTACATGATGAAATTCCTCAAGAATATGATCAATTTGGTTTTTTCATAACACCACCTGGTTAAACCCCCTACCTCTTTGGGGATTTCCTTAGGCTCAAAGCAAGTACTAATCACACGCAGCGAACTTTGCAGCTGTAATGACATGGAAAGTCATACCAATGTCAAAGTGGTTCCAGCCAGCTGCTTTCTTAACAAAGGATGGCAGTAATAAAAGAGCAAGTTATAACCAGTGACCTAGCAGGCCGCCGTCTTCAAGACAATGCTGGCCAAACAAACAACAAAGCCCTTTTCAATACTTTACATCAAAGCAAGCACCGATAAGGTTGGCCACTGACCTAAATAAGGTCAGCAAACTACGAAGGTCGCACACTAGGACAGATGTCTTGGTGTGAGTGTGGCCAACACCGATATATAAACTCTATCATATACAACGAGAGGATCATTATATCATATACGACGATACGAGCACGTCCATATACACGAGCAGCAGTTTACGCGACTATACACAGTTTCATTTAAACTTATTATCTTTTAGTAGTGCATCTTAGTTCGTTTATTTTATCATTCTAATTTATTACTTATTTATCTTCTATTTATTCCTAAGTATTTTGCTAGTTATTAGTTACCATTTATACGTTAAAATTATTGTTAAAATACAGTTTATTTTTATAAAATCCGTACTTAATAATTCGATGCACTAACTTTCCAAAATCTCTCAACTAACTTCCGCCAACTTCAAGACATCTACTACATCAGGAATCACATCAAACGATTCCATTACACAGCGAAATCAAAACACTCCTTTATCTATAATCGTTTTGAGATTTTTCATGCTTACTAAACTTATCAAATCCGTGGGGCCTGTGGAAAAGATTTTCCCGACCTAATATTTTCCTAGCATGAAGACCCAGGATGTTTCCACTCCATCTTTGGCGCTTCGATTCAGGATTTGTCATCTGTCATTTTTTCATTAAAAAAAAAAAAAAAAATCAATCTCCTTCAATTATAATAATTCAAATTTGAATTACACGGAAATTATGAAGTCTGGTTTCTTTTTGATGGTTCATAAACATTTTTTTGGAATAGTATTTAAAAAAAAATCTAAAGTTACATCTCCCACAGAATAACCATGAATGAAACTTTCCCATAAATTTGGTTAAGAGAAAATTGTGGGAATTAATTTCAAGAAATTCCCAATAAATAAATAAAAAAAAAACTAAAAAATTTATTTAGCAAAATCAATGGTAAATACTGATATCGATTTTGACAACTTTTTTTGTTAATAGTTTTCATAATATTTGGGTCTATTGAATAAAAATAAGAATTTGCTTTTATTTGGCGTTTTATAAGTCTTTACTTATAACCATCTTGAATAAAAGATCAGTGTTTACTGAACTCAAAAGTGTTTGCTTAATGAAATAAGTAAACTCTAAAATTTTTCAAGTAATTACTTAATTCGCAAGTATTTACACATAATTTTCCCAGTGAACTCTTATTTTCGATTGAATAAAGTTAAGTAATAACTTTGTGATGCAAGTAATTACTTGTATTTTTTTAAGATTACCTAATATGCAGCATTTATGTTTTTTAATTAAAATTTCTGGCTTCAAATCTACCTATGGCTAGATACGAAAGGTAAAGAATTACAGAGAGAGTGAGAAAAAAATATAAGTGCGGATAATTTTAAAGTTTTGTTGCGTTTTCCAAATGAAAGTGTTGATTCTGATCATTTTTACTTTCTCTTACTCCTAGGAAGTATTGTAATCGTGTCAAATTTTCGATATCGAGTTTTCACCGGAAATATCCGTTTTGAGGTGCCCTGAATCCAAAAAAGTGGTTTTTAGCGAATGGTCTGTATGTGTGTGTGTGTGTGTGTGTGTGTGTCTGTGTGTGTGTATGTATGTGAACAGCATAGCTCAAAAACGAAAAATCGTAGAAAGTTCAAACTTGATATTACGTTTAGGTATCACCATGGGATCTGACGGTGCGTTATGTGTCAATATTCCTCAACCGGAAGTACCACTTTACTAGTTGTTTTTTTTACGTTTTTGCAATTTTCTCAAAAATGGCTCCGAAGATTTTCTTTAAACTTGCGATATCAACTACACATACAAAGAGCTACAACTTTTATTTGAAACATTTCTCCAGGAAAATTCATTTAAGGGCACTTCTGGGGAGGGGTGGGGTTAGGTTTTCATCTTAACTGCTGTTTCAGTATATTAGACAATTCTGTCATCTAAATAATGTTAATTAGAATTAAATATGTTGTTGAAATTCCGAGTTTGAAAAAAATAGATAACCGGAAGTGCGTTTTTACTGAAATATAATTTCCAGTTTTCTGGTATTTTCTCGAAAATGGCTCCAACGATTTTCTTGAAACTAGTTTTGTTAACTATACATATAAAGAGCTACAACTTTTATTTGAAACTTTTCCCCTGATAAATTCATTTAAGGGGACTTTTGGGGGAGGGGGGTTATGTTTTTCTTTAAAATGCTATCACAGTTGATTATACAATTCTGTCATCCAAATTGAAATAATTAGAAATTAATATATGACCCAAATTCCGAGTTTCAAGGAAATTAGTAAACCGGACAGTTTTACTGGACAGTGTTTTCACTTTTCGACGAATTTCATTAAATTTGGTACACTAACTATAAAATTTGTCAATTATAATTTTGAGTACTGGAGTAAGAGAAAGTTGTGTGAGTGTTTCACACCAGATTTTTTAAGTGATTTTGAAGAAAACAAGAGGAGGAGCTCTTAGTTTTCGGCAAAAGATGGTAATATTTCTTCGTTTTTCGAGTGATCTAGGGATTTCAAACAACAGGTGTCGCAGAAGATTTTTGAGTGGTTTTTAATCTAAAAGTTCTAAGAATTCTTTCTCCCCAGTCCTGCAGCTTGATTTTTCTTGTTACCAGTAATATTTTGATCACTTTTTTTTTTTCTTCACATCTGTCTTCATATTATTTAATGTTTTTTTTTAAGCTGATCTACAGTCACCGAAGATTTTCCCGTATTTTCCACAAATCTATCTCTAATTTTCCTTCCATGTTTGATCTTTTGCCTGTATTATTCCTGGCATCATGGACTTATTCAACACCACTGCGCGGTCTTTTGATGATGTTATTTATTACCTTCCTACAAGAAGGATTCCTTGGCTCCCACATTTGGCATGCACTTCTTCTTCACTCGATGACATAATTATATTATAATAATTATACTCACACATAAGAAAAGACTAAAATAGACTGAAAGGGAAGTAGTGGGGGACTACAGAGCAGGTGGGTTGGAACATGCCATATACTGTTTACTTACAGTATAAGCAAATACTTATAAGTACATACTTCGATGTCGATGATTTATCCAATATTTACTTTTAAATAAAAGGTGGCTCTTATTCAATTGAAAACAATTAATTGCTTATACTTAAAAGTGTATACTTTTTATAAAAGTAAACACTTGAAAGTATTTGCTTATTTTTATTCAATAGACCCATTGTCTCATTGTGTTGAGCGTTAGAGTGCGGTACAGTTGGTAGTAGTGCTGAGTATCACATACATTGTTTTTTTAGAATTTAGACTTACATATTATACCGGGTGTTTCAGACATGCAGGGCACTATTTTAGGTATGTGTTCTGTAGCAAAAAATGAACATAAAAGTTCATATATACATATTTTTAATCAATTTATTACAGAGATATTGAAGGTTAAAGATTTATTTATCGAAAATCCAAAAGTATAATACTAATAATTGCATATCGTTTATTTGTTTGCCAGTTAGTATTAAACACTGTTTGTGTAAGTTCTGTGCGTGTGACTGAACACTGTGAGACAGTATTTTGTGTAGTATGAGGGTGGTTTGAAAAGTTCTCCGAATGTACTAGAAAGAAGTGTCTTATCTCGGTGGAACTGCTTTTATTTTTCAACATAGTCTCCCTGTAGACTAATGCATTTGGTCCAGCGATGTTCCAATGCCTTTATCCCAACTCGAAAATGAGATTCCTCCAGGCCTGCAAAGTACCTCTCCAATTCGGCTGTCAGTTCTTCCGTTGTAGGAAATCTCCGTCCACCGAGGAAAATTTTCAGCTTGGGGAAGAGATGAAAGTCTGATGGTGCCAAATCAGGTGAATAAGGTGGATGTGGCAACAATTCGTACCTCAGTTCATGAAGTTTGCCATGGCAATAACACTTGTGTGCGGGCGGGCGTTGTCCTGATGAAAGATGACTTTCTTCCTTGTCAAACCAGGCCTTTTTTCGCGTATCTTTTCCTGTAGTTGGTCTAGGAGGTTTGCATAGTATTGCCCCGTAATTGTTTGGCCAGTAGGAAGATAATCTATCAGCAGAATGCCTTTTGCATCCCAGAAAACTGAGGCCATGACCTTTCCGGCCGAACGTACTGCCTTTGCTTTCTTTGGTGGTGGTGACTCAGCATGTTTCCACTGCTTTGACTGCTGTTTTGTCTCTGGGGTATAGTACTGGACCCAAGTTTCATCTGTAGTCACAAACCGGCGCAAAAAATCTTGTTGGTTGCGCTGAAAACGGGCCAGACTTTGTTCGGACATTTCCAATCTGGTGCGTTTGTGGTCCAATGTCAAGAGCCGCGGCACCCATCTTGCCGATAATTTTTTCATTCCTAATTCTTCGGTTAAAATGTGATATACCCGTTCAGATGACATCCCTATAGCTTCAGCAATCTCTCGCACTTTCAGTCGACGATCCTCCATGACCATTTTATGCACTTTTGCGATAAATTCTGGGGTCGTAGCACTTTTTGGCGTCCACTACGCGGATCATCATCTAAGCTCTCCCGACCAAATTTAAACTCGCTGGTCCACTTGGCAACAGTTGAATATGAAGGAGCAGAGTCCCCCAGTGTGTTCTGAAAGTCGGCATGAATTTCCTTTGCTTTCATACCTTTCTTTACAAAGTACTTAATCACTGCTCGAATCTCAGTTTTTTCCATTGTCACAAATCACTACGCGGGAACAACAACAAAGAGTCGTCACTACCACTCTCCTGCAGCAAGAGCACTGACGCGCCACGTGTTCACTCACAAAGGATGTGTGATTATTGCGCGGGAACCTCGTTGCTCTAACACTAACGTCTAGCGGTGATTCCGAGAACTTTTCAAACCACCCTCGTATCATGGGAGCACACAAATTTGTTAATTTCGGAACAAACAGACATGTTTTTAACTTATAGTACATAAAAATGGTGTTGCTGCTATTCGAGGATATCGTGTAAAATTTCTCAACCGAAGAATACCAAATCGTAAAACGTTTGAAGCCATTGAAGGATGTCTTAGGGAAAATGGCACATAAAGCCTGTACGAGTAAACGCCGGTCGACAAACATTTCGGCGAACTGTAAACGTTGAAGAAGAAATATTCGAAGGTGTTCAGTTATCTCCTAGTACTAGCACCAGAAGATTGTCACTTCGTTTCGATTTGCATCCATTTCACATTACACATGTCATGATCTGTTATCACAAGATTATAACAAGCGCAAAAATTTCTCCCAGTAGTTTATTCAACAATACACACGAATCCTTATTTTCTAAGCTGCCTGCTGGTACCGATGAATCTTGCTTTATAAGAAATGGGATTACTAATTTTCGAAACACCCATAGTTAGAACGAAGAAAGCCCTCATAAGTGTGCTCCTACACATTACCAACATATGTTTTCATTAAATGTCTGGTGTGGTCTTCTTGGCGACAATCAATCGGCCCCTTTCTTTTGCCACCTAGGCTTTCAGGAATATCATACTTGCATTTTTTGCAAAATAATCTTTATGAGTTTTTAGAAGATATTTCGCTTGCCAGTTGGCAGAGGCTTTGGTTTATGCACGCTGGTGCTCCAGCTCACTATTCTCATATTGTGACTGATTATTTAAACGCAAAAAATGGTAACCGATGGGTTGGCCGAAACGGACCTGTTAAATGGCCACCACGATCTAGAATAGATAGATTCTAAAGGGGGGATGCTCTTCAGCCTGCGCCACCGTGATACCCCATGGATCTATTGTGGCACCCCCCAAGTTGGAGGCCCTCCCCACTACTGTCCTTTATCGGACTGTGGAGGTGGGGGGGGCTCCCAGGTGGTCAACTAGGGCACCTGCCATCAGAGCACCTCTCGAGCCCTGCTTGCCTTAGTAGACTTAATAGGTCTGAGAGGAGGCCCCGGCTGAGGCTTGATTGGCACCAGCTTCTCTTCCACCACGATCTAACGCCGTTACATTATTTTCTGTGGGGCTGGATGAAGTCTATAGTTTATTCTACGTCTATTGCCAAGCAAGAAGAGCTAAGGAATCGGATCGTGGAAGCCGCAGCTACTATCAAGCATCATCCTGATGCTATAAGAAGTGCCAAAGAAGCATGGATTCGTCGTGCTGAATGCTGCATTCAGCAAAACGCTGGCCACTTTGAACAGTTACTCTGAATTATTGTGTTGTTAAATAAATATCATTATGCTCCAGTATCTCTATAATAAATTGATTTAAAATATATATGTGTCTATGAACTTTTATGTTTATTTGTTGCTACAGAACACATACCTAAAATAGTGCCACGCAATCCTGAAACATACGTTATACTGAAGGTAAGAGAGAGTTTACGGCAGACGGTTTTACCATGCCGTAGAATGTCAAGAATGTATTTTTGTATTTAGTTTGTCATTATGAAATAAAACATTATTATTATTATTAAGAGAGAGTTTATACATTCAGTGTTTGATGTAGATTGCATTGATGTTGTTGGAGTTATAGGAAAAGGGTTCTTAGTTTTTTTACGAAAGATAATACTCAGTCGTATTACAATGTTAAACTTTCTGAGATTTGTCTTTTAATTTTCAGTCATATGATTATCTTAATCGAATGGATATATTTGATTTCAACAATTGTAAAAAAAAAAAAAAAAATCTGGTGTGAACACTCACACAACTTTCTCTTACTCCAGTTCTCAAAATGATAATTGACAAATTTTATAGTTTGTGTACCAAATTTAATCAAATTCGTCGAAAACTGAAAAAACTGTTCAGTAAAAGCGCACTTCCGGTTTACTAATTTTCTTAAAAACTTGGAATTTCAGCCATCTATTTATTTCTAACTAATTATGTTTGGATGATAGAATTGTATAATCAACTAGGATAGCACTTTGATGAAAATCTAACCCCACCCCTCCCCTAAAAATATCCCTTAAAAAAATTTTCCCAGATAAATGTTTTAGATAAAAGTTGTAGATCTTTGCATGTTTAGTTTATATA
>JAAEAF010011810.1:0-26051 GCA_011037195.1 Triatoma infestans | reverse complement strand
TTTTATTATTAACTGATAGTATTAAACTATTAATATTAATTAATAATATCTCGACATGACTTCTGGTAGCATTGCAGATATGCTTTGCTTCGATACTGTACATAAATATGCCAAAGACGTTACTGAATCCAGGTAGCGAGACACCTCAACGTTATCAGTATCCACATTTCAGGTGGAATAACATCTCGAAAACGAGTGTTCTTCTTTGAAGTGATTGGCTCTTTCATTCTTAACTAGTTGTAAAAGTTGTCCTTCGACATACGTGTAAAATTCCGAAATGCGCCTAAGTCAAGCTGAAGTTCTGTGACTAGTCCAATATTTCGTTTTCTGTAAAGCTGCTTTGTCTACAGGGCTCGCTGCTTTTTTCTTTTTCGTGCACTTTTCAAAAACAGATAACCTGCAACAAATAGCTAATGCCGCTTCTGAATCCATCGATAAAATGCACACTGAACAGATGATTAAGTGTGGACAACGAATTGAATGCCTCAAGAGGCATGCGTGACGCATGTTGAAATGGAAAGAGGAAGTGCAAGTTGAAAGGGAAGAGGAAAGCGCACAAGTTTGGACATACCCTTATAGCTCGCGAGTCATATATATAATTAGTGTGCCACCAGCTGTTGATTGGTTTTTCTGATATTAACGGGTGTCGATTTGCTGGGGCCAACTATCTACTTTAATTTATCGCTATTCAAATTCGCCAGTTTCATTAATTTAGGATTTTCATGTCTAAAAATTCTATTTTTAATATTTTTATTATTACGCTAGTCATGTGGTTCAACTATCCTGACTTCTTGCAACTCTTTACCAAGTTTGGAAAAATCGGTTAACAGCAAGTACTGAGGTTACTGAACAAGTTTCTGACTTTTTGGAAGTTTCTGGAAAGTTGATCCAACGATTTTCTTTAAACTTACGTTTTATTTGAAACTTTTTTTCCGAGAAATATTGATTTTAGGGATATATGATGCTAAGGCTTTTATATTATTCGTTTGAAGGGAGAGACCAAACCTTCAAAGGCTATTCAAAGCCCTGCTGGGACCATATATCTACCCAAAGAAATACAACAACAAACACAGGTCTCCATCTAAGATTCACCGCAAGGAAACAGCCTAAGCTCCTCCACAGATATTCTGTTCCGACCAAAAAGTCCTGAACATAATTTCCTCACAACCCAAGCAATCTGACATAAGATGGATGGTGTTCCTTATTCTTCTGTCTCAGACTCTACAAAATGGTTAAGGAATGAGCCCCATTTGATAGAGGTGTCTTCTTACACTACAATGCCTAGGAAAGGGGATCCAACCAGATAGATGCCTGAGAGAGGTCCGTGAAAGACTCACGGCAATAACGGATTAATAGCCCGATCTGGATCCCTAATGAGCACCATAGACTGCCGACAAGTCACAGAGTTCATCCATAATGATGAATGCAGTGAAACTATCCATGACTGGAAACTTGACAGGCATGTGCCTAAAGACACACCAACTCGGGACCAATGAAAGGGAAAGAGAGAAGCGCCTAATTTGGCAAATCTTCACCTCCTCATTCCCAAAAATTGCCATATGACTTGATACCAAGACTAGAGTACATCCTTCAAGGAAGATAGCACTTCCAGTCTTTTAGAACATTCTAGTACCAACTTAGAAGTGAAGACACATGAACTCTGCGCTTTCAACGCAGCTTGACTGTCCGAGCAGATACAAATAGATGCGTAAACTTAACTAAATCTGTCATTTCAAGTATTGTTTGTAAATATATCCAGCTGTTTCTAAGTTATAAGAACCAACAAGTCAAATTAAAGGCTCTCGTATTCACTATATTCGTATACAATATTAATGATAACTAAACTTTAAGAAATTTGCCAATTTTGTAATTGTATTAACTAAAGTCAGAGAAAGGATGTAAATATTTTGTATCAGATTTTTACGTTAATGTTCTCGATAGATGGGGAAATTCATTTGTTCAGTCGTGAGACTATAAGGCAGACTTAACTTCAATTTTATGTCGATTTAGAAAAAAATTAAACAATTTTTTGGAAATGAAATTTTGGAGGGGGAGGACATTGTATGTATGTTTTAGTGAAGCGTATAGATATTGCCCTAGAATTGTTGCAAATGTGGAGTCTTCATTTGGTGTCTGCTAGCTGTAACAAGTAAGTAAAAGGAAAATAAAAAGACTAGCGGTCTACTAGCATGTGTAAAAGGTAATGTGGTAAAACTCCCTGAAAGGAGCTGTCCCCTACCGCTAGTCATCATGCCGCGCGCTGCAGGTAGTAGCAGGCAACTGACCTCTTGTCACTTGTGGCAACCATCTCATCCATCTATCTGTCCCTAGCCCCTCCCCATCTTACACCAATATATTTCTTTCTTTCATTGTTAATGACCCTATTTACAGGTTGTTTCTTTAAAAAAAAGAATGCGGTATGAAACACTCACACGAATTTCTTACGTTCCTGTTAATACATATTATAAATAAAATGGCAAAGTTTTTTTATACACAAATTTTACATATTTGTGCTAACATAAATATAGAGGTGGGAGGGGGATAAGTACCTACCTACTAACCTTGACAGGTACAGAAGTTCTTATATATTGGTCCATTATTGCCCCCACAAAAAACATTGAACCAATTGCATATAGTTTTCAAATTTAACTCTTCAAATTGCGCTCAACTATTCAAAATCTTTTTTTTAAAAAATGTTTCAAATAAAAGTAATACGTTTATATATGTGCAGTTAGCTCACCAGGTTTGAAGGAAATCTTTATAGACGTTGTCGAGAAAATTTAAAAAAAAAAAAATGTCACCCGAGCAAAACACATCTTCGTCATAATCACGAGTAAAATATAATTTTTATATTTCAACTGGTTTCTCACAAGCAAGTTAGATGGGCGACTTGAAGTGACACTTCAGGATGATTAGAAGTATGTTAGGTATTAAGATCAGGGATAAAATAAGTAACACGAAACTTCTAAGAGAATTGAAATTGAGAAATCTGGTGAGAGAAGAAGCGCTGAAGTAGTGTAGCCATGTGGCATGTGGCCAGACTGGGAGGAGTGCGCTGAACCAAAATATACGAGTACACAGAATGGTATTCAATCGTCAGACCTTAAAGTTACAATGAATTTGTAAGGCAATGGCCAGAGGAGTTTTTAAAGAAAAAGAATTCTTTGTTGCTCTACGTTTTGGGTACTATTGGTACCTTTCTTCAGGAGCTCTTTAGGGTAGGAGAGGAGTAAACGTTGAGCCGTTTATATACTTTTCAACGATCTCAACGTTTACTCCTCTCCTACTCTAAAGAGCTCCAGAAGAAGGCCATGAGCTGGTATCCTACAGGCTGGAAGAGACGTATAGGAAGAGCAGGAATTAGATGGAGGGATCAGCTAGAGGAAAGACTGGGTATTTACTGGGGAAAGGCGAGAATATAGTGTACGAACACATATTTAAAAAAAAAACTCTATTAACTAATTAGTAATTAGTAAGCGGGACAGTTGTAGATAGTGGGTAAATAGTGTATTAGTTAAGTGAAGTGATTATTTTGTTTGTAATTAAATATAAATGGTATAGTTCTCTGGTTTTCTTTTATATTTTTCTTTTAATTTGTTTTCTATTTTGAGATTTGTAAAGTTTAAATTATGTAAATATAAAGTTATATTATGTTACCGACTCCTTAACCTTCTTATGGAAATGCTTTTGTTCTGATTCAGAAGGTAAATAAATTAAGCTTTTATTATTATTATTATTATTATTTTAATGTGTCAACATCTATCATTGGCGCCCGGAGCCTTCTCAGTATACTGCCGGCCTTCGAACGGGGTTCTCTCGCTTTAGACAACACTGACCATCACCGAAAAGTGAGCAGAGAGATTCCTAGGAAGAAAAAATTTAAGGGGTAGTTAGTACTGGACTCGAACCCTTCTTCGCGTAGAAATTTAACGCGCTATACTAAGCTAATCCCTTTCCTACCTTTTATTATTATGATTCCAACTAACATATACATACTTAATTTCAGTATTCCTTTTGCTAAAATAAGAACATATAACTGAAATTATGAAATATTTAGAGAAGTAAAATAAAATTCGAAATAATTTAACACACTATATAAATCAGCTGAAAGTCACCACTCAAATATTTAATGACTCAGACTTTCTATCCCAAATATCAGCAGTTTGCTTTCTTCTCTTACTTTTGCCGAAATTGTACAAAATTTTTCGTTTTCCCAAATCAGCGGTGACAACTATCCTCATATGGGATCACTGGTCCAATTTGGGACACCAGATTTGATTTTGTACAATGGGCCACCTCACGTTCAAATCTCAGTACCATTACAATCACGCCTGCCTTTAACCTGAATCATAAGGTCTTTTATTTTCATATTAAATGAACCATGCCCCGTTGTCAGTAAGAACGAGGTATATAACTCAAGTGTAAACCATGGCCTTGAATTTCAGGTTCAATAGCCAGAACAGAATGAAGGAATCGATAAATTACCCTTCCTTTAAAGAAGAACTGCTCCATCTTTGTTGCCAAACGTTATTAATCTCTTGTTTTGCTTATATTGAGCAATCGATTTTAAATCAACAGACGCATGGGATATAGGGGTTTGTGGTCATTAAAATAAGGCAAACATCTCCTTTTTAGCCAAGCATTCGGCAAATTTATTTTGCCTTCCTCAGGGCGAATTAGTATGGTTGGATGTAAATGCTAAACTCAACTATGTAGAATCATTGTTAAGGCTAGAATGCTGGTAAAGCATCTTTTGCTGTTTGTTTTTTTGTTTTTTTTTTGCGCCATTAATAGTAATCATTCAGTGAATCTCTACACCCTTGAACACATAATGCCTAAAAACATGTTGCATCATTATTCTTGGCAAGGCAATATTCCATCTTCTTATCTTTTACAAATTCAAAGGTAGTTTTCTCCAGCAAGACCACATATCTCGACATGTTTGCTCCCAGTGACCACATCACGACATGAAAGCATGAACTGATTTTTTTTTTATACTGGACAGCGCCAGTTGGAACCATATTCCAACTACATAACCTCTACTACTTTATTTTACAATCATCCACTCTGATTTTTGTCAGTGCTGTTCTAGTAATAATCAGCTCAACAACTACCCTGAAGAAGCCTATTGCAATATAAGCTGAAGTGTTAGTTTAATAACACAAACCGTTGACGCGGTCTTAACCAAGCAGAACTTGGTGTTTTCATTAACTTCTTGGTTGGAGTGTCAACGTTTCCTCTTTTCATGAGAAAATATTAATCAAGTTTATTTCTCCCATAAGTTCTTTAGCAAATACTGGGGTGTCAGTAGCTATTACAGAATGAATTTGATTTTTTTTTTTCCAATATTTTAGCTATTCATAAAATAACCCCATTAAAAGCATTATTATCAATGTTTCAGACTTACTTTAATATTTATTTTTATTTATTTATTTATTTATTTTTCTTGCAAATAGGAATAACATTCCTTTCGCAAGGAGTTTGGATTTACAACGTAAGTTAAAAAAGACTGAAAAATAATATGATATTCACAATACATACAATTATACTTCATTTTACACAGAAACTTACTTTAATATAACTTTAATACGTGCAGCAATAACATGATCTAGTTATGGTACGGTAATGTTAAAAGTGATTTTAGATAATATTAGATTTACTTTTTAAGGTTTATAAAACTATTAACAGAATACTTCATGTTAAGTGTAGAATGAGGTACATAGCCACCAATAGGCACACATATCTCTCTCTTTACTTCTGGTCCATTACTGGTAGGCCGATTAAGGCAAGAAGTATAGTGACCGGTTGCTTTTTTCCATGATGGGCTATACATTCCGTTATACTTGTGACCAATGGAGTGTATATGTCCTGTACACTTTAATTTTCTCCGTACTCTCTCTCACTCCACTATACATAGACACAATCATACTACCCTAACCAATAATACATTAAGTGTCCATTTAGTGTGTACATTGTTTAATGTTTAATACATTACAACATACATTTCTAATTATCTACTAGTTAGCACTATATATATATATTATGATCTTCCAACTTTTAACATTGGAGTGTGGTAGTACTCTGTGAGAATTACTATCAGATCTATAGTTTTAACAGTAAACTCTTGACAAACTCTTTACTTCTGAACTTCGATTAAACAAGTATATTTATATATCTTTTTTCCTTTAAAAATATAGATCATAAAAAAAAGTGTGAAACACACACAACTTTCTTTTAATGCAATTATTGCAAGTCTATTCAATGAATTTTCTTTTAAACTTGGACTTGCCTTACTAAAAAAATAGTAGGGTGATTAAAATAGTTTACTTGAATGTGACTTGTTATGGCAGCGCCATCTATTATCTTAGAAAATTTTTAACGGCAGTTTAAATTTTAGCCTAATTCACAGCCTCCTTCCCCACTCAGAACTCATTTCCCTCACTCAGAATTTTTCGAATAAAAGTGGTAGGTTTATATCTGTACAATAAATTACTCCCAGTATAAAGCAAATTGATGGAGCCCTTTTCGAAAAAATGTCAAAAAAAAAGAAGAAGTAAACAGTCATGTTTCCGGTTACCCGACTTTTGCAAATTTGGAATTGATATAGAACGAACACAGTACTGAAGTGGCATATTAGAGGAAAACTTAACGTTCAAAGCAGCTCTTCCAATACTCTCCAAAAATAGTATTCTATTCTAGATGTCAGGGCCTCCGCAAGCGCGTATATGCACTTAGGACTGAAGGGCCTATGTGTTCCCCGAATACACTGTTACATCAATCCTTTTCCATTAATTATTTAAAGTGCCAGTGCTCTATCGGCCATCTCTTCTACACAAAGAACAACAAGTACAGGAAGCAGATAAAAACGTACAAAGTTATCGAAGATCAAAAGACTACAACCCGTTGAAAAGAAGGTGGGATGGAAAATTGATGGATTTTCACTTTGTCTCGGGAAATATTTGTGATGATGCTCCCAAGGAATTCTAAAAAAGAACCTCCTGTATATAGTTTAGGACCATCAGAATAAACTAGCTTGGGATTAGGAAAGAAGCGGAGAAGACGCCCGGTCCCACATACGATGAAGTCAGAATAGGTTTGATATCAAGAGATATCTTTGATTACAATTTCGGCACAAGAAGTCCAGAGTCAAAATTGAAAAATCGTTGAAATTCCCACAAAAAGATCTGTTAAGAGTCCATTTTTGTGGTAGTGTTTATATAAGGAGGCCGATCCAACCATCAGATCTCCTCCTTAGCTATTCCTTTCCCTCCCCCTCCCCAAAAAAGTTCAGTGTGCGTGATCATAGTGAATCTTCCAAGACTAATCGGGAGTTTCATTCACACCACTGCGTGAAAAGGATGCTTTATCTTATGAGTCTCACAAGCAGTTCTTGTGTATCAAAAGATATCGTACTTGCAAGTAAGGACGTGGGGTGGAATTATGATGGGGATATTCTTATGATTAAAAGAATGTTTTGAGTCCAAGGAATTCAATAGATAACCTTGTAGTGCTAAATTTGTGGGTCATCGAAGGGAAAGAGCATTGGAAAAGGAAAGTATAAGGGAGATGCCACGTGGAGAGTGGTCCTTTCGACGCCTGCTGGACATCCTGGACGGGAGCAGGTCTATTCTAAACCGCGGACCTGCAAGGGTTACTCCAAAAATAATAATTTTCCTGGTGAAAATGTTTTAAATAAAAGTTTAGGTATTTAGAAATTATATTCAATATAAAAATATCTGAAATCGTTGAAACCATTTTTGTCCCGTCCTGATCTGATTAATGGATTTTGACTGGAACTTTCAAGTGTTGAGTGCTAACTAACTGGAATTTCAAGTTTGAGCTTTATATGAATTTTCGAATTTAAAATATTTTGTTCACAAACACACACAGAGCCTCGCTAAAGATTCATGCGTTCTGAAGAGAGACCAGAGCCTCGCTAAAAATATGAAAACTTTTTTTTATACATCGGTGACCTCAAAACTTGTTTGCTTTGAAAACTCTGTTTCGAATTTGACACGATTGCAATACTTGTCACCATCCCCCCCGAGAACCCCCAGAATATTTTTTTTGTGTGCAGGATTTTAAATAAAAGTGATATGTAAAGCGTACAATATACAGTCACACAGAAAGCCTGAATAGAGCTCCAATAGATCTTCTGACAGTCAAAAGAAATAATGTAAAATGATTTAAATGATTAAAAAACAGAATAATAAATCCATTTTGTGTATAAAAATAAAAAAAATAAACATAAAAAAAGAAATAAAACCTGGTCAGACGACTTTTTCTTACTTAATTTGAAATTCATAGAAATTACAATTTTAATATTTAAGTTTTTTCAAAATTAGAATTTTTTTTTACTAGTAAGAGTAGTTACCAAGATTAGCTCAGTGATAGCGTATTGGACTAGAGACGCGAAGGTTCCCAGGTTCGAATCCAGCAGTTTTACTCTTAGATTTTCCTGCAGCTCACTGTTCGGAGAAGGGCAATGTTGTCTAAAAGACAACAGGGTGTGGGGCACATGTTGCCCCACAGTCCCTTAAATCACAGTCGGAATTCCCCCCATAATATCTTTTCTGTTGGGAAAACATTTCTAATAAAAGTGAATGCTTGATATGGTTGATCAGTGTGTATATAACCTCTAAAGAAAAGCGTTAGAGCGCGAAATTTCAAGAAAATTAAAAAAAAAATTCATTAAAATCGCCATTCCAGAAGACTGATTGTGATCAAAAATTGCTTGTCGCATTGTAGTTGTCCTGTTCAAAAAATACGAAGAGTGAGAGACAGCCTGTGAAGACTTAATTAAATTAATTAATGACAATGTGTAGAGAATTAATTATTGAACGAATGGGAGTGATCATTTGCTGAAACCATTTTGTTTCATTCTCAGTCATCATTAAACCATAACATGATAATTATAAATCAGAACCGAAATAATAGGACAGAAAAAGGAAATAACATTTCAATTATCATTTCTGCAAAAGACCAGAATTATGTTGTAATCTATTTTATCAACAGGGTTTTAATATTAGTGACCTATTTTTTTTTTTTTTAATATAAATTCATTACATCTTCTAATTTCAGAATAGTAATTGATATGAAATGCAGTTTAGATAATTTTTTATCAGTATAAAGCTAGAGATTATTATAATTATTTTTGTAAATTATATTTTAAAAGATAATCTTTTTTTTTCTGAATTAGCATATTTTTTCTTTTGTTGATCATTATTTTGTTTATCTTGTTAAATATGTATACAGCTTTTCCTTTATTATGCTCCAACTATGTGAAAACAATATTTTTTTTTATAATATGGAATTTTTTAAATATGAAATTTAATCATTCTTTAATTCAGACTTTCTAAAATTAAGAATTAATTTGATAAGAAAAAAAAACGTGAATCTCTGAATTTTGATTCTTTTATGTTAATTTTTGTATTTTATTCTGCTTGTTGTTGAAATCGCCGAATAGTCACAAACCAGTTTGAATCTTTGTTGGAACAACCTTTTTTTATTATTACCAGTGGGGGGAGCTGTTAGAGACTCACAGTTATAATAAAACGCTTTAATTTCTTTTCAAATTTGCGAACCCCATCTTTCTTCTTGTTTATTGTTTATTTTGTCAAAAGAAAAAACAGTTTCTGTGAACTGAGGAAGTTTTGTTCAACCCTTCCATTTGTATAATTTTTCGAAAATTGACGAGATTTTGGGTCAGTAAGTAATAAAAAAACATTCTTAGCTTTCCCTAAACGTTTCGGGAAAGCTTCCCATCTTAAAAGGGCACATCTATTGTAAAAATGCAGTCATTAATAATTGTTACAATACAAATTTAAAAAAAAATATCAAAAGAAGAAAATAAAAATAATCTTACTTACTATGGAGTTTTACTATTACCTAACTTAGAAGAGAGCTTCTCTTTTGCTTACAAGACCAATCATATATTCAAAAATTAGTCTATTATGCAATGGATTGATGTTTTTGGAGTTACTGTTTCCAACTGCTCTGTAACTAATGGTGTTGCTGTAGTTAGTTGTAACCTTACTCCTGGATGTTGTCAACTGTGTCTACATATTTTGCTGTTAAAGCAATTAATAATAAAATATCTTTTTAAAAGACTAATTATAATATGGTCCCTGCTTTTCAACCTGCCTATATAATAACCATAGTTTAAAAAAGAGCTTTTTGAGATTAAGAAGGTCTCCAAGTGCCATAGCTAGTTTTAAATAAATGCAAAATTACCATTTTTAAAAGCAAAACTTTTATTTTTAGCTTCATTATTATATTGTATTTATTTCAAATAAACAAGAAAAATATTTCATTAATAAATCTATAAAAGAGTTGAAATAATTTTTATTAAGCAATAATTTAATGAACCATAATGTGTAAATTATAAGAGAAATGCTGTATGCTACTTTACTCGCAGTAATACCAATGAGTTAAGTATGCCTGCTTGTTCTACAGTAATATTATTGTCATTCAATTCTTTGCTGGGGAATGATGTCAATAGCCTAAAGTTGCCGCTGCTATACTGCGGACCAAGTGTGGTAATATAGTTTCTTAAATCACCAATTGTATGGCTGTGGTTCAGTTTTACCTTCACCCTCCGACCATCCGTCAATCGTAATTGTACAGTTGTAACCGGTAAATTCTTATCAAGCGGTATTGTTAAATATTCTTCTATTTCCATATTTGTTTCCAAATTTTGATCACTTGTTTGTGGCGAATCAATAGTACTTCCTAAAACATGACCTTGCCCTGAAAATGGTACTTGTTTTTTAGGAGGTTTTTTGAAGATTTCAAATCTATGATCTTCAACTTTTAGCCTGACCGCTGATCCATTGCTGGGTGCAATTTCAGGTGGTACTTGTCCAGTTGTAATTAAATGTAGAAATTCTCTATCACGAGGATTCTCTATATTCCTGAGAGGTCCATCATCCACGGTGAACCCGTCGCTCCATACACGAAGTACCATGTCAACCAAGTTTTGTACATTGTTCTCACCTTCAACCTCTTGACTTTCTTCACTAGTCCTACCTAATCTTTGACCATTTCCTTGAAATGATGAATCACTTCCAGTAGGATCTCCAACAGCAAAAAAGGATCTTCTAGCTGTATGAAACATATCCATAATAATGCTAGCATTATTGGGTGGGGGTCCCAGAATCTGCTGGCCAGAAGATACTGATCCTCCAGCAAAAAATGCCTGTCCTAAATCAGCATTTGTATTTGTGCTGGTACTATCGGAAACACTAGCTTCTTGTACTAAATTTCCCATTGTATTATCTGATTTTGCTCTCTTATTAGTTGATACATCATTTTTAAAATAAGTACCTTGTGTTGTTTTTGATTCGCCATCCATTTCAGTAGTAGAATTAATCAGGGCAGAGTTGCTTAAGTCAAAGAAATTTGCTAAAGCTAGTTCAATATTCCACTGTGCAGATTCTAAAAAAAAATTCCCGTTTTCTGGTGCTGTACCTGTAATATTGCAGAATTCAATTAATTTCTGTGCTTGAATCTCCTCCATATATAATGAAATTACATAAACTCGCATACATAAACCCACGATTTTCCGGTCATTCTATATACTTGCTCTAATTTAAATACATGTGATAATTTTTATAAAATTATTAAAATAACATATGGCAATTATCTTGCTGCTTTATGGTCCAAAATATAACCTCAGTGAAGATGATAAAAAATGTGTTTTTATTTGGAATTGTCCCAATTACATTTGGAAGAATGAAACAGTATTCATAGACTTATTATTTGACAGGTATTACGGAATTTGCTTCTAATTTTGTAATAAAACTGGAAATAGGCTCCTTTACTTTGTTTATTTGTTCCGTATTAAAATTAATAATTACATTCGTTTTATCAATTTATTGTATTTATTATTTTTGAAAATAAATAAAGTAACAATTAATTATTAATTAACGCATACACAGTAATACTTATTAATAGTATATAGATTATTTGGTTATCTAAACAGCTATATATTGGTCTTTGTAGATAAATTAATTTTGCACATTGCAAAACATAATACAGTAACATAAGTAAATATACGGATTTTACTTACTTTTTTTGCTAAAGACAAACACAGTTTATCTGAGAAAAAAAAAATAGAAATATTTGTGACCTACATTGGCAAATTATAAAAAATTGAATTGTAAGAGAAAAATATTAAAGGGATGAAAAACTTTCTCAATTTTAGGCAGAATTTTTCCACATAAATTAAACACAAAAATTATACAGAATTTCAAGTCTTAGTTTTTGTAATTTAAAGAAAAAATATGTATGTATAATTTCTACTAAGTAAGGTATTTTCTAAAATTCAAGCCACATGTTTCTGTGTAATTTAAAACATCTGTATTTACTAAATCGTTCTATTTATACATTTTTTTACTTTTTTTAATTAGAAGGTAAACAGTTCTCTTTCATTCTAAATGTTATCACATTTTTTTATGAAAGAAATCATGAGCGAAAAAATCTGGTGTGAAACATATTTATGAAATTGTCACTTATTCTTCATTTCTCCAAACTTGGAATCAGTTTGCCGTAACATAAGTATCACAGGTGGAGATATTGGCTGGCCCACATGGCAGGTAAATATTGTATGTATGCGTTTCCATTGTAGCGCTAAAACTTTGTACAAACTGTAAATTCATCATCTGGTATTTTATCCGTTGTAGCATACATATTCATTTTGTTACTGACCGGTTTCGGATTTTCATCCATCGTCGGAGCAGATTCACCACGTTCGTGTACAGAGTTCATTTCAACGTAATGTTTCCATTACACTCACAATGTGGTTTGCTGGGTGTATATTATTTTTATTTATTTAGGGATACAGAATTAACATTCCTTTTGCAAGGAGTTTGGTTTACAATATACAAAAACAATATGATATTTATAATACATAATACACAAAAGAAAACTCATGACTACTGTCATAAACTGAACTAGATGTTATTAACCAAATAATAAATGGATATTTAATCAGAAAGAATAAAACTCCTAATTCTTACAGCATTAATAGTGTATTTGTAGATTGTATTTATCTGTGAGACGGACCCATACGTGAACAGCTTCTCGAAACAGTTGGATTCAGTATCCGAGTCAGCAAGATATGGATTAAGATAATGTTCTCTAAATGGTTGCAATGCGTGACAGTAGAAGAGGTAATGTAAAAGAGAATCCGGTACCCTGCAGATCAAACAGAGATTGCTTTCATCGAAGACAAAAGAGGAACCCATAGATTCTTGAACATTTTTGCTGGTTGTGTATATGTTGGGAGGTTATAAGGTTATGTTATATGTATGTGTGTTCAATGACAAAATGGTATTATTATATATTATGATTAGACATTAGAAAAAAGTGCATAATAAATAGCATGTTTTGAAGAATACTTTATAACGAAATTCTAATAGTGTTGCTAAGTTAGTATGCTCAGTGTTTTATCAAGTCATTTTTATTAGGAGGGGGGGGATAAGATATTTCAGGAGTATACTGCACTAATAAGAATAGATAAACATCAGAGACATTTTCCTTGGTAGCCTGCTTCATTTTGTGGTCATCGACCGGTTTCGGGCGTTCGCCCATCCTCAGGATGCGTTTGTCAGACAGTGTGATAACACAGACTTGCACAGAGCAAATTCAGTTTACACACACTCTGGAGTGAGAAAAAAAAACATTCTCTAAAGTCGCACCTCCTATTGATGGAGTTTGCCCGGTATCTTCGTGTCAGATGGGGTGATACGTAAACGGAATACCAATGTTCAGCTTTTGGCGATTTATCATTTTTGAGATATTTTGTTACATACAGAAAGAGAAAGGGGAGATACAGACCATTAGCTAAAAACATTTTTTTCGTACTTAGGGGACCTCAAAACATGTGATTACGGTGAAATTTCAATTTCGAAAAGTGGTATGATTTTCTCCATCTGCATTTATCATAGTTATGATATGATGGATAAAAATTCTTAAATACGCGTAAATTTTATTAAATGTTTAGTTCCCGTATCTCCCACTGGCTTGAGATTCATTGTACTGTGAAAGGACACTGTCGAACGGAAAACATAATGTCCTCTGCTATCTAGAACCAACTGAAAAATGTATCACTTAAAAGTTTTATATCTGCAGTAAATTTGGCAAATTCATGGAAAATCATTAGATAACCGTTTTTGAGAAAACCACGGAAAACCCACGGTAACCTTCTAATCTCAGCACTCTCTTCTCAGACTCTCTCAGGAAAACCACATCGAGGTTTAATTTAACACTGGATTAATTCAAGACCCACATCACGTTTTATTTGTTATATTTTAATACGGTTGTTATATTATTACAACCGGGTTGTAAATTTCAAATAAATAAATAAAAAAACTTTAAAGTTCACTAAGGCAATTATATATTTTTCTACCGTGAAAGTTGTAAAAATTAAAGCTTAATGTGGTTGGTTATAAAAATAAGTATTTTTCAGCTTTATAGCTTTTTGGCGCCCATATTTTTTGTTACCTTAATTACTATTAAGTGGTTGAATAGCGTTTTATTTTATTTCTGTTAAATTTCCCTTGCTAACTTTTTTTTTCCAGATTTTAATTTTTTTCTTATTTTAATTTGGAATTAAATATTAACCTTGAAATGTCACGTTAGTATGCGGTAATTTTCAATTTAGTATGGGCATACAGATACTATATAATGTTAAGCGGGGTGTTACCATAAGACCCCAGCAATGGTGCAGGTCTGTTAGTATGGTATATGTTTGTTGAAGTACACAGAGCTAGGAGAGAGAGTCAACATAATAATGTGTATATAAAATTCCCTTTCATCTTTACCGACACCATTAGTGACCGACTATATTGCGCACAAAAGAGTTCCTCTACCACTTCCCCAAGGATTTTTCTTTGTTGGAAATATCCCGTCCATAGTTAAAATATTTTTGAATGAATACATATTTATATTTTATTTTCACACACACACACACACAAATGACATACTTCCTTGATTTTTAAATCTCTATTTTTTAAAACTTTGTATTGAAATAGAATAAAGAAAGAAGAATAGTTTAAAATATGATAATAAAAATTGCATTTAGATATATAGCAATATTGAATAAATTCTTAAAAGGTTCCTTCAATAATTGATGAAATAAATGTATATTATTTTTTTTTATTACTTTCTTTTACTGGTGTGAAAGGAAGTATTGCGATCATGTCAACTTGAATTTTGACAGGAAATACATGTTTTAAGGTCTTCTGTGTTCCAAAAACTGGTTTAGAAATTTCTCTCGCTTCTCCCTCTCACAGTGTTTTGTTTTGTGTGTGTGTGAGTGAGTGAGAGAGAGAGAGAAAGAGACATTTTTCTGGGAAAATTCATTTAAGGGGAGTCCTGGGGCTGACGTTAGGCTTGCCCAAAATGTCATTTCAATATACGACATATATATTATACGAGTCTGTCATCTACATAATATTAACGAGAATTTAAGGTTAGGCTAAAATTCAGAGTTTAAATGAAATTGGTCACCGGAAGTACGAATTTTATATTATATTTCAGAGCATGCTTAAAAAGTAAATACATTATACGAGTATGTATTTGCAGTTACATATTTTATCATATATGTAAGTGAAATTTCGGTAACTAGGTATAAGAAAACTTGAACATACCTGATTTTTTTTTTTTAGTTTCTCTCGATTTTCTTGAAATTTATTCTCTCGATTTATCATTAAACTTAGCACCGGCTTGGAATATACGGTCTGTCTGCCATTTTGTTTGGGTAATTTTTTGTTTTTTTTTATAAAAATTTATTTTTTGGGGTTCTTGAGGAGCCGGAACCGGGTTAAAACATCGACACTTGAATATAGTCTTTATCAATCATATTTAGGTCATTTATAAAAGAGTTTAAAGTTTGCTAGTTTATATAACAGATATTGATATCATCACTTAATTTTATTTTTACTGTTATTATTGTTTTCTTTATAGATTATTATTGTTTCCTAAATAAAACTGAATAATTAAATAAAATTAAATTGAGTTTAATTAAAATAATACCGTCTTAGTATTTGCACTATTTTACATTTTTCAAATAAAATTTATTCTAACTATATATTTCCTAATTTCTTTTACTTGTCTTAAGTGGAAAATTTAAATTTTCGAAAGTAGGCTTAGCGATAATACGGATATTATTGAGATCCATGTTTACAAAAAAAAAGTTGATACGATTGGTGTATGTGTATGTATGTTATTGTATTAGAGAGAAAAAAATATCACTAAAATGAATAATAGGGAAACTCGCACATCTAGAAAAGTATCAACATCACTTCCGGTCAATATCCATCAATCAGAAAGTTTAACTTAACTGATTTTTTTTTTTTTTTAATTTCTCGCGATTAACTTGAAAATACTTTTTCAATGATTTTTCATTAAATTTAGCGCCGGCTGGAATATACGTCTGCCTGCCATTTTGTTTGGGTCATTTTTTTGTTTTTTTTTTTAATAAAAATTTATTTTTGGGGGTTTTGGAGGAGCTGAAACCTGGTTAAAGCTTCTCTCTAAAGAGATGTTCCCGTATAAATTATATGGTTCCGCCAGATACATAATATTAAATATCCATTAAAAAATGCATTGGTAGTGTATCAAGTTTAGCAGAAAATTACTTTAATAGAATACTTTTTTTTTTATTATTCCTAGTAAGAGAAAATATTACGATCGTACCAGATTTTCGAAATTGAGTTTTCACCGGAAGTAAATGTATTAAGGGGGGGGGGGTCTCCTGAATACAAAAAAAAAGGTTTTTAGCGATTGTGTGTATGAACAAAATATCTCTAAAAAGGAAAATATGCAGTAAGCTCAAACTTGGTGTTGCGTTTAAGTATCGTATCTGACGAAGGTTTCGCATAAAATCGACTAGGCGAGAGCACCATTACTTAATGGTTTTTTCGTTTTCGTGATTTTTTCGAACGCAGCTCTAATGATTATTTTCTTGAAACGTCGTATATAATCCACATATCTATTTCTTTTATTTGAAACATTTTCCCGGGAAAATTGTTTTGGGGGGGGAGTTCTAGGGGAACAGTAGCGTTATGCTTTATCTGAAGTACAACTTCATACATCCCACTATAAATATATAATACCATATAAATATTAATATATAATATTACCATATATATATATATAATATTAATATACATTGGAAACTACTAGAATTTTAAATTTTAAGAAAATCTATTGACCAGAAGTAGGATTTTATAGAATAGGTTCCTAATTTTTTTTTGGAATTTTCTATAAAACGACTAAAACGACTTCCTTTAAACTTGGAATGTTAATTGTATAATTTTGTTGGTACTACTGGCTCTTCCCCCTACTCCTGTATATTTATGTTACGTCAAATAAGTTAAATTTCAGTTTAAAGAAAATTTGTCATTTTATATGTAATTGTTTTAACAGGATTAAGAGAAAGTAGTGTGAGTGTTTCACACTATCAGATTTTTATTTTCTAAATAATTTTTTTTTAATGAAAAATATTTTGCATTTATTTAATTTAAATAATATTATCCTTGGAATATTATTTAGCCTTAACTTGTCACATATAATATAAATTCCAACCTCCCCTAGTATTGGTATTAGATTAAATTTGGATGTTAGATAATATGACGGTTGACATTGAAATAACAAACATGCTAAAAAACAATAGAATCCTATTTAAATATCTGCTTGATTTATTTTGAATGTAACGTACCATTACAGGTTGTGGGGGGGGGGCTATCCTTTGTATCAAATTTATTGACTTAGAAGTTTCTTGTAAATTCCGCCCACGCTTCTTGATACACATAAAATATTAAGTAACTTTAATTCATGTATTTTTTTATTCTCTTTTATTGCTAGAAGAGGTTTAGAAACTATTCTTTCGCTCTATCTCTCTCACACCCTTCTGCGTAAGAGAGAATGTGTAAGAGAGACTGATTGAGCAAATAGGTTTTCGAGTTATTAGCATTCTTTTCTAAAAAAGACTTCAACGATTTATTTAAAATTTGCATATCATTTACACGCACATAAAGGCCTACAACTTTTATTTGAAACTTTTTTTTTACTGGTAACTGTATTTTGGAATTATTAAGCGAATAGAATTAGTTCCATTGAATAGTTTTCTTTAAACGCTTAATACCAATTCTAAAAACATTGATATTTATAACAGATACTGGAGAATGTATGAATTTTTGGGCTTAACATTAAACTGCCGTTATAAATTTTGCTGGTGGCTGACAGGGGTGTTCTCATACAATAAAGTAATCAAATTGGAAGTAAATTTGTCTGGTAGAATTGTGCAGAATTATCTGAATGTTTAAGAAAGTAGGTTCTGGAATGTATGCGGTGATATCAGGGTCCTTTCTCTCTTTTTATAGTGACATTTCAACAGATATCTACTTACTTAATTTTAGAGAGAATTTGTAAATTATAATTCCAAGTTTTAAGTGAAACGCTAGTCTTTATGGAATATTTTTCATAGGAACACGGCATTTCATTGTGATAGATTTAATTGTTTCTGAGTACAGCATCTCTGCCTAAAAGTTTGAAAGCAGACAATAGAAATGATGAGAGATAGTTTATATTTTAGTCAAGGTCATCTTTGATTATGACCAATTTGCAAATTAAATAATATGTTTTTAGAATGAATTGTAGGAACTATCGTTTTTCTCTGAGATAGAGAAGAGTGAAAAAATTGAGATGTTTCTTTTCTTCGGAATGGAAAACAAACAAAAAATGTGTATAGTATGAAAAAATTTCTCACTATAGTTATATATAAATATTAACGTTTTTCTTCTGCGCAACTAACCATAAAGAACTGTTTATTTTACTAGCCTAGGCCTTTGGTGCTGCGTGTTTGACTGTCTGTGGGTGTATATATGTGTGTGTGTGTGAGAGAGAGACACACAGGAAGTGTAGGCAGTAAAGAAAGAAAGGGTGTGGTACCATTCTCTCCTGGTATGGCCCACCATAAGTATTGTAAGGTGAGCCAGAAACGGCCGTTCTCCATGGTTTGTGTTTAATACATGGAACACTTTTTTTTGTCACTCCACTCTCCTGGTATATTTCCACAACGGACTGTCCCTCTTGCTTGGGTATCCCTTTTAATTATAAACCAACCCGAGAATTCTATTTTGGATCTTTTTTGTTTTTTACTGCAAAACTTGTATATTTTTTTTTTTACGTTAGTTAATTACTTTTCTCTACACTGTAAGAAGGAAGTTCTGTAAGCATTGCAATTTTTCGAAGTTGATTTTTTTTTTTTATAGGAAATAATTTTTTAGCGTTCCTCTGAATAATGAAAACAAAATTGTTTTTAGCGAATTGTGCGTGCGCATGCGAGTGAAAACAAATTCTTAAAAACGAAAAAACTCAGGAAGCATCAGGTGTTTTTTTTTCGAGGATAGACTGCTTCCGTAATGACACACACAGACTTGCACACAGTTTGTCAGACATCCTGAAGATAGATGCACACTTCGAAACCGGAATTGATAACCCAGTATTAAGCAGACTTAAACAAAAATCTCTGTTTTCCAGGACTGTAGATTTATTCTTATTTCCAGCACCATGTATCGCAGGAAGTCAAAATTTTATTAGTTTTTTTTTTAGATCTGTCAACAGTGAGCAATAACTTCCGACCTCTCTCTTAAGTATAGTTTCAAAACTTGATATTATATTATTTATTATACAAAACCATTTAAATTTGAAACTTTCTCCTATAAAAATCTATTATTAAGGGGTTTTGGAGAGATGAGATGTAAAAGTTTCTCTCTCTAATGAATACTATTACAATATCGTTTCTGTCTGTTCCATCACCTGGTGAGAAGTTAAGGGAACTAAACATTTAGTGAAAATTCCGTCTTTAAAAATAATCAGTCCATTAGAATAGTGTGAATAGGTAATTAGAGAATGTCATGTGATTCACTGTAACACAGCTGATTTTTTTTTTAATTTTACCCAATAGTTTCATTAACTTCTATGATGCTACCTAATTTTAATAAATATGTGTAGCTAGTGGGAATTAGATCTTCTGCCTAGCTTCAGTGCTAAGGCATTTTCCTTTAATACGAGCGGTGCAGGCTTGATTTAAACTAGATATTTCCAAAATTTGGCGCTTCTTTATTAATGCCGTAATTAAAACTCCATTTATTTTTTAACAAAAAAACCTGAATTCCTTTATAAATGAAACAGAGGTGGTCGTTGTGAGAATGCAGAGAGAGGACGAGGAGTAACACTTGGGCCAATTTGTGGCCTAAAAACAGGCTACCTTCTTATTGAACGGACCCCGCACTAGAATAGAAAAATAGATTTGTTCCCGCGTTGTTATAATTATTATAACAA
Organism: Triatoma infestans; assembly: GCA_011037195.1. Classification (NCBI taxonomy): domain Eukaryota; kingdom Metazoa; phylum Arthropoda; class Insecta; order Hemiptera; family Reduviidae; genus Triatoma; species Triatoma infestans. The sequence continues at coordinate 5,699 of JAAEAF010011810.1, read as the reverse complement.
TCCTGTCAGAACTGGGATCTTGGACCGGGAACCATGGGACCATACCGATATTTAAAACTATCCCTTGAAACTGGTTCTATATGTGACAACCTGCTTTAGCCGATCTGAAAGTAGCCATTGGGCTTATTATAGAAAACTGGAAGTATTCGTCCAATTACTTATAGAGCTGAAGTTTAGCAACCTGAAAATAAGAGGTAGTAGAATGAGGTGTGAATGAAAAACTTATAACCTTCATAATAGAAAAAAAAATATTAGGCTGATGTAGTTGGAGGAGTCCAGGGAAACAAGTAGAAACTTGGCAGAGTTTTTGATAAAGTTATTGATGGAAGAATTTCACCTTTCTCTCCTAAAGGAGCCTCCACTTTTAAGCTGTATTTATTTTGAATTACGAAAGGCAAACGTTAATTATAAAGAAAGGAAAGGTTGTGAAGGAATAAAAAATAAACAAGATTCTTGATATCAAAGATTTTAGTCGATGATTTTTGCTGCTAGTTTAATCACAATAAAGAAGTGTTTGCTAGATTGAGCTGTTACCTCAAAACAAACCTTAAATATGTGTTAGTTTATGGAGGAATTCTTTTAAAACAAAACAAAAAAAGTTCTAAGTTTTCTACAGTAATCATATTACATGAGATATCTTAGAATTAGTACTTACAATAAACTAGAATTATATATTGCTTCAGGACTTCGATATCTAAAAGCAATAAAGGCTCCCTATTCAAAAGTCTATGTCAATTATGGGGCTCCATTCTTTGATAAATAGTGTGAAGGTTGTATATTCAAAAATATTGATTTTTTTTTTTCCTTATTATCTAACGCCTATTTAATTATTAGTTCATAAAATTGAAAGAGTTGTTTGAAAGTGTTTGATAGTCATAAGAAATTATGTTATTTCAAAGTTATTTTTAACATGTTTTTATGAAAAGAGTAAAACTGATCAATAGCAGGAGATTTTGTATTCCTTATGTTTTTTTTGGGTTTAGCCTAGTATTATAAAGTGACTCGGAAAGAAAAAAATGGGAACGAGATGATATGATAAAGATAATTGTGAAAGGGAAATCGTGATCTAAGCAAAATGATGATGGACTTAACTAACTGCACATTATTAAAATGAACGTATAGCTTCTCACGTTCTTAAAGATTGCTCTTTTTTTATTCTATTTATTTATTTGACATTGTCTAGTATAATCATATGATTATTTGCCTATTGTAATATACATAATAAATGTATATATTTAGTATATAACTCAATTATATATTTTTACATAAACCTGCCCCTGTTTGATAAATATCTAAAGTACTGACCTTTCCTTTATTTTTCAAAGATATTAATCAGAATAAATTTTTTATTCTAAAGAGGGAGTTTAATATATCTATCTCCTTTTATATTTTATTTTTTATTTTGCCCTTAGTTGTACAGTCAGTTGCTAATAGCGTCCGTCTAGTTATTGTTGTTGAATGTTCTACAAAATGTGTACTCATGGTTCTGTTCCCTTTTTAAACATGATACTGCACAAAAAGGGGACGCAAGTTTTCAAAGGCTAGTTTAAAAATAAAAACAATGCTATTACAAGATTAAAATCTTTTTCAGTACATGTCATGTATTTTCTTTTGAAGATTTAGTTCCGATAATTTTTTTATTTTTTTTTTTAGCTGATACATTTAATCTGATAAACAAACTTCTTTTTTAGATGTTTATATCTTCATTTAAGTATAGAAATTTTGAAATATTATATTTTTATATAGGGAAGCTTTATGTGTTGTTGAATATGGTAGTTAGTCACAGTCGTTACAAAACTCAATACCAGAGGAATAGTGCTGTTTTCTTTCACAGATTACTGGTGTGAAACATTCACACTACTTTCTCTTACTCCAGTTAGTACAATTATAATATAAAATGACAAATTTTCTTTTAACTCAAATTTTACATATTTGTATTACATAAATACAGCGTTGGTGGGGGGATAAGTACCTACCTACCAACCTTGGCTGCTGAGAGAAGTATTAATATTGAAAGTCCAGTAGAGCGTACCAATAACACTGATCCAATAGCATATAACATTTGAAATTTAACGCCACCAATTCCGCCCTACGATCTAATTAGGTGATAGGTTTATATCTGTGCAAGTAGCATACCAAGTTTGAAGGAAATGTGATAGTCATTTTCGAGAAAATTCCAAAAAACACAGAAACCTGTTCTATAAAATCGCACTAGTCATACTTCTAATGTATAATGTAAATTTGTTGTTTTACAATAAAGTGTTGCTCGCTATAATAATGTAGAAACGGTACATCTGTTTTGAGGAGGTATATGGAATAGACGAACAGCTCGTCACGATACGCTGACATAATTGCTTTCGAGGAGAATAGTAAGCGAGCCTATATTATAGATCACAGCAGTTCACTATGAAAGCAATGACAAAGATCAAGCAGCCAATGTAGCAGCGAAAAAGAAGAAGATATACGAGAAGTGTATCAAATATTTCCGGGAGAAATATAGAGAGTGATTTGGTGGAGAGAGGGACTTTGAAGTCCGAGGGTTATGGTTCGGCTCGAGAGGAGCAATCCCAAAAAGGACTTCTCAATTTTTTGACGAAATCGGTATTGAACCGACCAAACTGACTCCTCTGGTTGAGCGAATTTTGTTGGACACGCTAGCTATAGTCTGTAACCATATTTACAGTTAGTATGCACAATGAGTGGATTGATTTGTTTTAATTTTAATAACTACTCATGTTTATATCAATGTGCACAAATATTGTACATAACATTAATAACATCAATGTCTTTATTATTCTCCAAATGTCTCACGATTGATTAGTATGCTGTGTTTTAGCAACTTAATATAATTAAACAGCTCCACTTTTGTAAATTTGTTTTTTTACAATAAAGTGTTTCTCTTTATATAAGTGGTAGAACCCTAAACTTTATTGAAATGCTTAACATTATTGTTTCTCCAGAACCCCGAACAAATCACTTTTCGCGGAAACATGTTTCAAATAAAAGTGTTAGGTATATATAGGTAGGAATCATATATATGCAGGTAGCATACGAAGTTTAAAGAAAATCCTTTGGAGCCGTTTTAGAGAAAGTCGCAAAAACCCTGAAAAAAAGAGAAAAATTCAATAATAGCCGCACTTCCGGTTAATGAATTTTGCCCAAAACATACGTGCCAGATGCACTTAGTAGGCAGTATAGTAGCAAGCATCCATACTAAGTTTGAACTTTCTACGGTTTTTCGGACCCTTAAAACATGTATTTGTGATGAAAACTCAATCTCGAAAATATGATACGATCACAATACTTCCTCTTACCAGGAGAAAGACAAAGTAATAAATATGTGATGTTAGTGGGCAGTTAATCTCACCTTTTTTTTGCGAAAACCTCCACTTTCGATCACAAATCCAATGGCCCCCTTTAGTCCCGCTAATCCAAGAAGCCACATACAGAACCAATGGACAATCAGTGTTGTCCATGGCATCGCATTAAATATCAGTGTGATCCCATGGTTCGAGATACCAATTCTAATATCATTGTCCTAATTATGGAGCCATTGAACTAATCTATTCTGTTCTAGCATGGGTCCTTCCAGTGGGAAGTTAGACATTTATAATCTCTTCATTATAACATCAGCCGTCTCTATGTCATTAGTAAACGTGGACTGATGTACTTCAGCTATGAGAAATACGATTTCCGATTCGGCATCTGCAGAGGTGTGCCAAATTTGGAAATAGTATAAATTTAGAATCCTCCACAGAAATCCGACCAGAACCCTTAGGCAAGAGCCTTAGTACTGAGCTAGGCTGAAGCTCTAGTTCCCACTAGCTCCACATATTTATTTAACGAATAGTGTAAATGTTTTATATAACATCTTGACACTATATTAATTTTCATGAAAATATCAGCAGTATAGCGTATTTGATTTCTGAATTTTAATAAGCTAAAAAAACTTCTTTTTAGACGTAGGATTGGTGGGCTCGTACGGAAATCTGAGATGAGTCTTTTTCCATATTGCCTGGACAAACTTTCTATTGATTGTTAATTCCTTCGAAGAATGGTAAGATAGGCCCATTGATGCTTGGAGGTCAGATAGGAAGGTAGACAGACTGCACTCAGGCTAACTTCAGGACAGCTCTGCTACTGTCCTGAATTATACAACACTCAGAGAATGTTCTCAGTTTCTGTGTGGTAAACTATGCCCATTAGCTTGCTCCTAGAAGTATTATCCAATCAGATAATTCTCTATATAATCTAATATCCAAACAGATTTTGTTCCATGTGACTTTATCAAAGAGGCAAATGATGAACTTAAATTTAATTCTGAATTTTAATTAATAATCTAGTTTGAGCTTCTCGAGATTTGAGATACTTTGTTCACACATACACACGCACAGTTTTTCAAAACTTTTTTTTTAATTTAAGGCGCGTCAGCATCTATGGTCATTCCGGAGCCTTCTCAGTGCACTGCCGGCCTCCGGACAATGTTCCCTCATTACAGACAATACTGTCCATCACGGACAGTGAGCTGTAGAGGCTCCTAGAGAGAAAAATCTATGGGCAGCACAGCTGGATTCGAACTAAAAGAAAAACATAAAAGAAAACCAAAGAACTAGTACCATTTATAGTTAATTACAAACAAAATAATCACTTCACCTAACTAATACACTATTTACCCACTACCTACAACTGTCCCGCTTATAATTACCAATTAGTTAATAGAGATTATTTAGTATATGTGATCAAATCGTTCTATTTCTCGCCTGTGAATACCATTGCACACCCAGTCTTTCTCCCCTAGTCTATCCCTCCTTCTAATTGCTGGTGTTCCTTTCTACCATACTGTGCTTATTTTAGTATAGCACAGTTCTTCAAATCTGACCACATGCCCTCCGCACTTCCACTTCAGGAGGTGCGTTTCCCTCGCCAGATTTCTCAACCTGAATTCTCTTAGAAGTTTCCCATTATTTATTTTATTCCTGATCTTAATACCTAATATTCTTCTAATCATCCTGAATTGTGTCGTCACTTTTAGTCGCCTATCTAATACAACAGGCACACGTCTGCAAATTACGTGAATCTTGTGGATTTTTGTTCTCATTTTTCCTTATGTATCATTTTATTGGAGATAAATGTTTTGCGCATTTGTATTGTAACAACTATCTATTTAGAGATACGGAGACACATTTAATACCTCAAGGTCGTTAACTAGCATTGAATATGTTGTGGTAATAGCTTACTGTATAGCTGTTCATGTAACTGGTTATAAGACCTGTGGTTTTGAGTGGGAGGGGTGCTTGTTGTATTTGTGAGATTTTCTTGAACCTTGATAATATAGTAGAAGTCCAAATTTATATTAATATTGAATAATAGATTTGGCAATCATAAAATTATTACAGTTGTTGATTCTTCCATAATTAATGCCAAAAAACAGAGAAGAAGAACAAGAGTAATCTGTTTTGTTTTTTTTTGTAACCATTAAGAATATCTTTGAAGGAAATCATAAATCATAATCATTTTTACATTCTTAATTTAGAATTTCGGACTGCGCAATACATCACAAAAGAAAATCCTAATGGCGAGTTTTATTACTAAGGATGTTGCCGGTACATTAATTTCTGTTTTTCACTAGATAATAGTGTATACAATACGAGTAGAAACATTGTGTTTAGTTTATTAAGATAATGTGTAAGCTTATTTAA
>JAAEAF010011809.1:0-14950 GCA_011037195.1 Triatoma infestans | reverse complement strand
TCCCACGGAAACGGGAACTTCTCCGAGGTTTCGCGAGGTTGGCAGAAATAGACTGGATTCAGACGCGTTGCGATGGTGGCTCACTCTCTGAACCTCTTTCTCAACTACTTATAAGTACCTCCATTCCGTAGTTCCCACGGAAACGGGAAATTCCGAGCTAAAATCCGTTCAAACGGCCATATTGCTTTAGCACTTGCTTCTTCAGGTATTGCTGCTACGTTGATGGAGGGAATTAAACATGCACTTCACAGAAAACCCAACATTTCTAAAACATCAAGAATGGGAAAGTTTCTTCGGGCGTGCAAAAATCATTGTATGGGATGAGTGTACAATGGATTATAAGAAGTCATTGGAAGCATTAGACCATACATTGAAAGACTTGCGAAATAATCAGGATTCCATTTGGTGGAGCATTGGTATTACTAGCCGGTGACTTCAGGCAAACGCTCCCAGTGATATCTCGCTCAACACCAGCTGATGAATTGCATGCTGCTTGAAATATTCAACTCTTTGGAGCACAGTAAAAAAAAAATCATTTAACAACGAGTATGAGAGTTCAACTTCAAAACGTTCCAACAGCTGCCATATTTTCAAGACAATTTACTCGAACTCGGTAACGGCACTGTTCCTACAAATCCGGAAACAGGAAAAATCACCTTCCCATCTAATTTCTGCCACATTGTACATTCAAAAGAAGAATTAGTAGACAGGGTATTCCAAAGCATTGAAACAAATTATCAAAATCACGCATGGTTGAGCCTAAAAATCAGACTGAGCCACAGCGAAGCATGGTCGGATTAGCTAGTCTTATATAAAATGACAAATTTTCTTTAAACCTCAAATTTTGTTTTATCCTAACATAAATATGGAGTGATTCGGCCGGGGGGGAAAAAAATATATAGAGATGGTGAGGTGGTAAGTAACACCCTAAGCAGGTAGGGATGTATTAAGAAGGCGCCAGTGTCTTTGAACCAGCCCCATTTATTAGAAATTTAACGCCACTAATTCCCCAATACAATTTAAAATAAATTTTTTGAGAGAAAAATGTATCCAATAAAAGTGATAATTTTATACCTGTTAGCATTCCAAGTTTAAAAGAAAATCGTTAGTAATTTCCAGGATAATGCCAGAAAACTCAAAAACATGTACTGTAAAGTTGCAATCCCGGTCAACCAATTTTTTTTTTAAATTTGGAATTCTAGTAATACGTCTAAAATAATTATGTAGGTGGTAGAAACCATACATTTTACTGATGTAGCACTTTAGAGGAAAGCTTAACGCTACTGTTCCCCACATAGATAGATATTAGATCTGTAAATGTATCTCTCCATGGAATTTTCACTTGTATATCTGCACCCTGAACTGTAGTATTCTCTTAGCTGAGTGGACACCTAAAGAAGCTGGTCTTAGAAGATGATTACATGTGCAGAATCCGTGGGGAGATGAAGGAAAATCCAAACCAAAAATTACTAACGGACTGCGATGCTAACATACAAACAAGATTTGGGAGTCCGGGCAGTTTCCAGGAAGAGAGGGAGAAAGAGGAAATACTTTCGCTAAAAACTTTCCAATATTCTGAGATTCCTTAGAGATCTCAAATTGGAAGGGGTGCTTTTAGGTAAGCACTGCTTTCAACACGCAAAAATGAGTGAATTATGCTAGCTGCAATCGCATTGGTTGTTATATTTTGATCCATCAATAGAAATTACTAAAGATTTAGGCCGTTAATAGTGTACATCTTCTAATAGAGATATATTATTCATTGTTCCTTCAACGTAACTAGGAAGTGGAAATCTTGGAATACTATCAGTCAGGTATTGTTTAGTATAATAAAAAATCTGGTGTGAAACACTCACACAACTTTCTCTTACTCCAGTTCTCAAAATGATAATTAACAAATTTTATACTTTGTGTACCAAATTTAATGAAATTCGTCGAAAACTGAAAAACTGTTCAGTAAAAGCGCACTTCCGGTTTACTAATTTTCTTGAAACTCGGAATTTCCGCCATCTATTTATTTCTAACTAATTATGTTTGGATGATAGAATTGTATAATGAACTAGGATAGAGCACTTTGATGAAAATCTAACCCCACCCCTCCCCTAAAAGTGCTCTTAAAGAATTTCCCAGAGAAATGTTTTAGATAAAAGTTGTAGATCTTTGCATGTTTAGTTTATATTCGAAGTTTCAAAAAAATCGTCGGAGCCATTTTTGAGAAAATTGCGAAAAAGTGAATAAATCATTTAGTAAAGTGGTAAAGTAAACGCACTTCCGGTTATCCGATTTTTTCAAACTCGGAATTTCAACAACATATTTAATTCTAATTAACATTATTTAGATGACAGAATTGTCTAATATACTGAAATAGCACTTTAGATGGAAACCTAACCCCAACCCCTCCCCCAAAAGTGCCCTTCAATGTATTTTCCTGGAGAAATGTTTCTAATAAAAGTTGTAGCTCTTTGTATGTGTGGTTCGATGTTTAAAGTTTAAAGAAAATCGCGGAGCCATTTTTGAGAAAATCGCAAAAAAGTAAAAAAATCTAGTAAAGTGGTACTTCCGGTTGAGGAATTTTGACAGATAACGTACTGTCAGATCCCATGGTGATCCTAAACGGAATATCAAGTTTTTAACTTTCTACGCGATTTTTCGTTTTTGAGCTATGCTGTTCACATTACATACATACACACACACGGACACACACACACACACACAGACCATTTGCTAAAAACCACTTTTTTGGACTCAGGGGACCTCAAAACGGATATTTCCGGTGAAAACTCGATATCGAAAATTTGACACGATTACAATACTTCCTCTTACTAGAGTAAGAGAAAGTAAAAAACCATATGTCTAATTGTTATGGTTAATACTGGAATAATATTTAGGTGTTCGGATGCAAGTTTGTGTTAAAAAAAGGAGAAGCTATCTTTTTCCAGTATTTAAAGATCAAATCTTTTACACTAAGGTGACTTATTCTTAATCGATTCAAGGCCATTATTTTAATTAACAATCCGTACACTTAAATATATATTAGAATTTATATACTTTATTATTAAATTGTCGCTGTAGCTTCAATTTATTCCAAGAAATAAATGACACATGTCACTCTTTTTGTGAACCTCTGACGACGATATTCCCTGACCACAATTCTCATAATTCTATTTCAGGAATTTTTTTATATATTTAGCATTATTATTAAATACTTAGTTTACTCAAATGTTGTGACGTGATAGAACCATATTTATATTAAAATGACAGTTTAAAGGTAAACTTATCTTTAAGTGTATACAGTTGTAAAAAGTGGGCCATGGAACGGAAGAGATGGGTAAAATCAGAGGGTGCCAAATCTGGGCTGTAAGCTTCGTGAGAGAGGAGCTCAAAATTCAAATCTTTTGATTACTGAAAAATTTCTGATTTGGCGTGTGCGGCCTGGCTGGTTGTCCCGATCTAAACCATTGTTTTTGTTTGTTCGAAATAAACCCACTTTTAATCGATAGTAATAACCCGTTTGTTGAATCGAAAATCACTCGGGTTTTGAAGAAAGGTTTTACAGACGTTAACTCTGCGTACGGCTTGCTGGGGCGTAAATGCGTAAATTGATGTGGATACTTCGGCAGCTTCTGGGAATTGTGTCCTTATTCTTGTCTGTGCCTAATAAGAAACTTTTGGTAAACTAGTGTTTAGTTGTGAGGATGCAAAAAATCTATGCAAAAATGCAAAGATTTTTGTTATACCCCAATATTATTGAATAAAAAAATCTAAAAAAATTTGCGCATCTAATTATAAAATTGGAAGAATATATCTTCATTTGAATCGTGCTTCCTTCTTAACTAGTTTTGTGCATTCACCCATTTGATGGTGAAAGGTAAAAAAAAAATGACAGATTTTACTAGTACTATCTTCAAATCTATGTTGTTTGTCTAGATCTCAGTGTTTGAAATCTTAAATGTCAGAAATGACCGATGAAAACAGAGAAACGTGAGTTCCGAATAATTCTATACTTTTTATAGATTTGATTTATTCCAGGAATTATCAGCAAGAAGTAGACGGAGCTTTAATATTCATCTAGTAACAGTCTAGAGTAAGTTGTCTGCAGTCAGTGGTCGGTGATTTTGTGTATTTCGCGTAATGATTATTATTGAGATATTAATTATTAGTTAAAATACATTTGGTGTTCTATGGTGAAAATGAAAATGTGGTCGGAAGATAATTCATCTAGAGTGAACATATCAGTTTGGAAGGTTGAAATGTTGGAGCAGATGAAAAAGACAAAGTTAATAGGTGGTTCTGAAGAATAAATGCGGGAGAAGCTAGTTTGATAAAGGATACATTCTCTTCGGTTTGCCAGTCAATTGTCCCAATAAGAATCTACATTTGTAGCCATAACTTATAAATTGGTAGCAGAAAGGTTGAATGAAAGATTGATTTGGATCTATTGTTTGTTTTAGTTGTAGAGAGCAATATTCTGCAGCTCTAGTAGCAATAAAAAAAGATAAAATAGAAAACACGCCTTTTTCAACATTCAAGAGATATGTTCGCTTTTATAAAAAATATAAAAAAATATTGTAATTTCTTACAGTTCATGATACATTGTTAACTTTCTTATATATTATATTTTTTGTAAGATGTTTGCGAAGAGTTATGCTTGTTTTATTTAGAAACGCCCAATAATTACCATGACCCAGTATGACGACATATATATTCTGCAACAAATTGACTTGCTCAAATGGGTATAAAAAAAAAATTTCTGCTGCCCTGAACTGCCACAATCCGTGGACTTGTAGACAAGTTAGTTCATTTTTTTTATAATATTAACAATTTCATACTAAGTAATTTCCCTTAGAAGTTTACTTCTACATAATTTAATGACAGTATTTTCTCAGCTTAGGTTCAGTAGGCTTGGAAAAGTAGTATGTCATTATAATAAGAGAATTATATCAATAAAATATTGCCCGAGATATAAGGAGCATTCTCTATAAAACGAATAACACAGAAAGAACCACTTTCTCCAATCCTGTTTTTAGCAGAACAAAATTTTAAAGGCAGAATGGGATGAAATAGGAGTTAATAAACGGAAAATACCTCAATAATTTAAAGTTCTCGGATGATGTAACTTTAATAGCTATATTGGAAGATCACTTGCCAAAATGTTTATTTTTATTTTATTTTTTAATTTAAGGCGCTTCAACATCTATGGTCATTAGCGCCCAGAGCCTTCTCAGTGCACTGCCGGCCTTTGGACAGTGTTCTTTCGCTACAGACAACACTGTCCATCACCGAACAGTGAGCTGTAGAGGCTCCTAGGAAGAAAAAAATCTAAGGGAAGCACCGGACTCGAACCCGGGACCTCCGCGTGGGAGTCCAACGCGCTAACCACTTAGCTAATCCCTTCCTTCCCTAACAGAATGTTTAAAGACTTGGAAAGGGCTGGTAGAAAGGTCGTGAGGTTATGTTTGATTTGAACTATTCTAAAACTAACAAAAATTATAACAATAGCATGATAAACCAGATCTCATTTAACCATCTCAATATAGAAGTTGTTGAACATTTAATTCATTGAGGTTAAACAGTTTCCTCGTAAAATCTAATTTCAAACAGAAATTCAGAGGCATATCGCTCTTCCGTGGAGTACTGGCTGTTAAAGAATATTAACAAGGCCAACATAGAGACTTACTGGAAAAGGCCCAATATTTTGTAGTCACGTGCTATCTGTTTTAACCTACGGATGTCAGACTTGGTCAACCACTGAAATTCTACAGAAGCAAATACAGATTTGGCAAAGACGCATTGAGATAAGCATGTGGAGCATAAAGAGAAGAGATAGGATTAAAAGCTAGGCTATCAAGGACAATTGCAATAAGAGACGCTACTGGATACAGCAAAAAATAAAACTGAGATTGGGGCAGATTACCCGGCTAGAATAGGTGAAAATACATTGACCAGGATGTTACAGAGTACGACATTTTTAAGAGAAAATATTATAGAATACGGATAAAATATTTATTTTTTTGTTATATACAGTAATGTTTATGCATGTTTTTGTTATAGGGCTTAAGCCTGTGTTTGTAAATAAATAAACGGAAGACAGAGTCTTACTAGATCAAGAAGTGCAAGTGGAGAAGACAGTGAACATCTAAGGTATGGCTGGACATCGGCAACTCCCCCAAAAAAAGGAACGCCTAACATAGTACATTAGAAATAAATAAATACAAATAAATAAGTAAATAAATAATTAAATAAAAATAAAATTACCTACCAAAATAAACTGTTGTCTATATTTAAATTCGGTAAATTATACAACTGATTCCTGTGAAAATGTAGTGAGTTTCTTGGCGGATGCAATTAAGTCAGCAGCAATATATAATGAAAAAAGTAAGCCCCCCATTTGTTTGGAATAAACCTTGGTTTGACAAAGAATGTTCCGTGGCCAAAGATGAATCTTTTCGATGTCTTAAACTGTATAGAAAAACAAATGAAGCTAAAGATGAAGTGCAATATTTGAGTCTCAATGATTATTATAAGAGATTTTGTAGGAGTAAGAAAAGGGAATACTGTAATATGAGGGGTGCATGGCGATTAGGTGAAACGAAAAATAGTAAGGAATTCTGGGAAATGGTCTGTGTCTTTAAGAGGAAAAACATATGGGCGGTGGGTAACATTTCGAACAACCAATGGTTTAATTATTTTAAGAAGTTGCATAACCCACTTCAAGTGATTAATAGATTAGCTTACGCTGAACCCTATTATGTTAATGATACATTGGATGCAGATTTTACTTTGGACGAGTTAATAACTGTATTAAATAATAGTAAAGATGATAAAGCGCCTGGCATAGATAGAATTCCCTATGAATTCTACAAAAATGGGCCGCCGGTCCTTTTTAATCGGCTATTATCATTATTTAATCAGTTATTTTAAACGGGTAGCGTTCCGAACTCCTTTAAAAAATCTATTATCTTTCCTTTATATAAAGAAGGTGGCAGAAACGAATCATTTAGCTATAGAGGAATATCATTCATAAACACGGTTACTAAGCTGCTTTCAGGCTTAGTTCTAGGAAGACTGACACAATGGGCAGAAAGTAATATTATTGGAGAATTCTAAGCAGGTTTCAGGCCAACGTATTCAACAATAGATAATATTTTTAGTTTATTCAGTCTGGTCAAACTTGAATTGCAAACAAAAAAGCAGAAAGTTTACGCATTTTTTGTAGACTTCTCATCGGCCTGATACAATTGACAGATTTGCCCTGATTTACAAATTGTATGCATTGGGTCTTTCAACCAAAATTACAACTACTATTAAGAGCTTGTTAAGTGATACGACGGCTTCAGTATGGTGTCCTAATGGTCTTACGCAGGAATTTTCCACGGAAATTGGGATAAAGCAGGGTTGCTTGCTAAGCCCGCTTTTATTCTCATTGTATATCAATGCCCTGGAGGACTGGTTGGGAGGAGATGTCATCGTAAACGAAACGTGTAAAATTAAGTTGTTAGCATATGCTGACGACTTAGTGCTCCTCACATCGGACCCATTATCATTGCAACTGATGATAAATTCTTTGCATAGTTACTGTAAAATTTGGGACTTAAATATAAATTTGGAGAAATCTAAAATTATGATTTTTCGCAATGGTGGCAAGCCGGCTGTGAAAGAAAACTGGTTTCTTGAGTCAAAGCCCATTGAGGTAGTAAGGGAATATAAATATTTGGGTTTAAAGCTTACTCCTACATTGTCTATGACCACTCATTTAAAAGAAAAGTTGACAAAAGCTAAAATGAGTTTGAATGCTATTTGGGAACAATTTTTAGAAAATCAGAATATTCTTTATTCCGCTAAAATCCGTATCTTCAATTCTGTAAGTAAGTCAATAATAAGCTATGCGGCCCAAGTATAGGGATGGCAGAGATATGATGATGTAGAAAAACTGTTATATTTCTTTATCAAAAAATTATTTATACGCTATCAGCATTTATCTACCTGGAAACAAAGCTGCCTCCTATCTTTTTATTCACCCTGAAATTATTATAATTATATATTAAAGATATTACAGCTCCCGGACTACAGAAACCCTAAGTTATATTAATGATGATCAACCGCTTAGTTTTATGAGATGGATCTTTAAAATAAGAGGTGACTTATTGAGCTTCAATTATAAGCACTTTAAAAAATCCAATCTAGCCTGCGAACTGTGTGGTAGCGATGTGGTAGTGTCCTTAACTCTTGGGCAGGGACGTAATAAAGAAATATCATCAACAGAAGCTTATCAATAGAATCATTCCCGATTGGCAAAGAATTTGAGACATTAAATGATTTCTGGGAATATGGTGTTAGAACTCGTCACTAATCTCGGACATATATAGATGTCTATGTCCGAAGATTTAAGAGGTCTTCTATCGTCTATGTCAGAAGATTTAAGAGGTCCTCTATCAACGAGGTGGTGTCAAGTTTTTTCAGAATGGAAGTTAGGTTATGAATATCGGATAGGTTGTACGAAAGAGTCGCGTTATGTTTTTAGATGTAATTGTGCAGATGTATTGTGCGTGTGGGTATTTATTTGTACGAATATAGTTTCGTGGAAGGAATGAATGAGTAACTAATTAGTCAGTTCAGTATCACATCAGTATTAATGGCTGAATGATTCACATGTCAATGCCGATAAAAAAAAACTAAAAAAAAGTTAGTTTCACTTGGACTTAAGTACCTCTGTATACATCCTTAGAGGAGGATTTAAGTACTCTGTAAGACGTATAATTGACTGAGAATTAAATTATTGGAGGTCCCACAGCTTGGATAATACAGATCTTCTAGAAGCCAGATGGTACTGGAAGAAGAAGCAGATATTTCTTGAGGTGGAGATATGGTCTTTACAACATTGCAAGAGATTGGGGAAAGGCAAGGAATAAGAAGGAAAGCCAAGGAGTAAGAGGAGAAGGGATAAGAGAATGAGATATGAGAGGTCCCGGGCCATGTCATGGTACAATGCTTTGCCATATACAAGTAGAATGTTTATTTAAGAAAGAAAAATAATTAAAAAATTAAATCTAATTCAGAATCTTATTGAAATGAATCGCTTACATTAATTGCACAATGTGAATTAAGTAATGGAACAATGAACATTTAAAAAGCACTATTGGAACTGCTTTTTGGAGATTACGAAAAGACTAATGGATATGGAGATTACGAGAAGACTGATGGAGACGAAATGGTTCTGCTGTTTAGGTTCCTCAGCTTTAGTACTTACAAATTTTTTGATGCTGATGATAAATTGGAAAGCATTATGGACAGAAATATGATACAAAATGTAAACAAACAGAATAAACAAAGGTTGAGGAAAGTGTAAGTGAGGAGAGATAATTTCAGTAACATTCTCACACTGAAGATTGAGGGACCACTTTTACTGCTGACACACTGAGTGATCCTCGTGACCCCTCAAAGGGGATTACTTTCTATCTTGCCATTGGTTGCTACTACAAGAATTTTGTTGTTTTTTTTAGAAAATTCAATCACTATCACAAATGAAAACAAAAAATAATTCTTAAGTTTTTTAAAATTTATTAAGTTTAGAAAGTTTTATTTATTTTTTAATTGAACAATATTAGCAATATATTAAAATTTATTTTCATATGCAATAAATTCATATATCAGTTAATTTAAATTTCGATAAAAATGACAGATAAAACTTGGTTAAACTCTTTCACACTGGCGTGTTGAAAGAAGTGATAATATTCTCAATTATAATTGAGTTTACAAATAAATAAATCATAAATTTCGGTTCGGCTTTTGAAAAATAAATGATTAGTTATAAGAAGGGAATTTGGGAAATCAAAGTAAAGTATAATTTGTAATGAGTAAATCAATAATTATATTGACAAACATAATTAAAAATTAAAATATGAAGGAAGAAGTTTTAAATTTAATACCTGATAACTTAGCCATGAAATCAGCTATAATTGCAAGGAATTTCACGGCTCGATAAATGTTGAATAATTCAAAAATATTTTTAAATACATCTAATGATTAGAGTTATTTTCTTCCGTGATAGCCTGCTTCTTTCTGTGGTCATCGACCGGTTTCGAGCGTTCGCCCATCACCAGTATGTTTTACTGGAAAAAATGTTTCAAAATCAAAGTCATCATGATATTACTAAAAAATACATTTACTTCCCTCCCGCAAAAAAAAAAAAACAAAAAAAAAAACAGATCTCTATTCTCCAAATTCCTATATCAGTTTAAGAAATTTTCTTCAAACTAGGAAGTTCTAGCAATGAATTAATATATATCTTAATGATGGTAGCAACGGGTAAATTGCTCTTAAATGGGATTTTAAAAGAAAGCTTAAAATCGCGCCTTCCTCGGAAACAGCCGAAAACAATTTTTTTTTTTTTTTTTTAATATTTTAAAAAAATGATAAGCTTTGTATGTGTGAAGTTATCGCAGAGTTTAAAGAAAATTGTCGGGGCCATTTGATAGAAAATTGCGCTAAAAAATCATTAATTGCATGTTCAGTATCTCTAAACATATACAGGGTATATGGATTACGACTATTTCCCGGAAACTAAGATAGCTAGAAAAAAAACTAAAAAATACGTGTCCCCGTAGTTTTTTTTGTTAGAAATCCAAATTTAATTTGCAAATTTGTTTTGGTGCTTCCAGAAGCGAGATACAGGCACCAACTTCATTTTTTCAAATGGGGAGGTGTGGTTTTTATTTAAGAAATAGATTTCTCTATTTTTTTGTAAAAAAAATTTACTTGAACGGTTTTTTTCTTTGAGCGATATTTTACAAGTTATGAATGAAAACATGATTCCTATAAGAAATTTCAAAATGATATTATAACGGTTTTTTGATTGAATAAGAAGAAAGTACTATTTTATTATAAATTTTACTCCTCATTAATTACAGATCTTGCTCGAATTGGCCTCCACACCTGTAGAGATGCATACACATGCTTTTTCCTGCCAATTGTACCTTACGACCAAAGAAATACATCTCTAATGGTGGAGGCCAGTTTCGAGCAATCTCACTAAGGAGTAAAAATTTATAAAAAATAGGTATTTTCTTTTCTTCAATCAAAATAAACGTTATTAATATATTGGAAATTTTATATAGGAATTGAGTTTTCATTCATAACTTATAATATCGCAAAGAAAAAAAAACGCTCAAGTAAATTTTTTTCTTACAAAAAAATTAGAGAAATCATTTCTTAAATAAAAACCACACCTCCCCATTTGAAAAAAAAATGAAGTTGGTCCCTGTATCTCGCTTCTCGAAGCACCAAAACAAAAATTTGCAAATTAAATTTGGATTTCTAACAAAAAAACTACGGAGACACGTATTTTTTTAGTTTTTTTTCTAGCTATCTTAGTTTCCGAGAAAAAGTAGTTATCCATATACCTTGGGACACCCTGTATATTCTGTGAGAATTGAATTGATTGCAATACTTCCTCTTCTTAGAAGAGAAGATGGCTGTCAGTAATAATTAAATGCACTATATTTTTTTAACGTTGTTCAAGTTTCACACGATATTTTCTTTTAACTTTTTTTCCACTTCCATGATTAAATATATAGCCGGAAAGAACTATATAAAACCATTAAACTGAAAGGAAACGTGACCTTCCACTCCATAGAACCCCCTAAAATCTACCTACTCGAGAAAAATATTTCATACAATGTGATTGGTCTTTATATAAAAGTATTAGTATAACAATGACGAAGAAACTCATTGGTATCATTATCGAATAAAGACAAAAAACAAAAGAAAACAAAAAACTGTACAGTAAAGTCAAACTTCACATTATCTTCACACACGGTTCACCCTTAATCTTATTACCTACCAGTTAGAACTTACATACACATTTCTAATAACCAGTTTTTTCAGACTTTGAGGTCCCCTAAAGTCTGTATTTCCGGTGAAAACTTTGTTAAAGAAAATTTTACACGATTACCAGCTGTAAGAGAAAGTAAAAAGTATTTATTACTGTAATTTAAACAATGGATTCTTTTTATCTTCCGATGTAATCATTTCTTTTTAATATGTATAATTAGCTGTTATTTTCACTTTCAAGATCATTTCAAGGTAGAAAGCGAAAGTATAACATTATGATTATAATATTACATATATATATATATATAATATACTCCATCATTTAGAACAATAAGCATACTTATATATTCCATACTCATAGATGTGAAAAAAAGTAAAATATCAAGCGACATATTACCCCTTGATATAATTTTGTAAAAGAGATATATTAGGACGTGTATCTATGCAGAATAATAAAAGTATCTTTTTCTTTCTTGAAGGTTATTTATTAGCAGACAAATAACCACATTTAAAATTTAAGATTTTTTAAACAAATTTACGATAATATTCCTCGTTTACGACAAGAAACGTAAACATCTTTGAATGGTGGAAGTTCAAATATAAAGAATTATTTTTCTTGCAATTTTTCGGAAAGTCTTTAGAATTTTCCTCCATCTTCAGGCTCTGGTCCGGGTCAAATTCGTTTTGAGACGTTGGATTCGATACAAAGTGTCTGACATATATTCTGTCTTCAATAAAATTCATTAAATATATCACATATTAAATCTGGAATCCAAAGTATCTAGTATGAAACAATCGTATGACCTTTTCTTCTACCATTATCAAAACACTTCTTATTGGGAAATTTTCTACAAAATTTTTTTAGTTCAAAACTTAGTTGCACAAGAAATTATATATAAATTTAGATGAAGTGGTTCCATATATTATGCCCGATAATTATAGGACATAGGAGCCTCTATTTCTGTACATTGTGATGATAAAACTAATCTATAGTAGTACCCTGAAACTTATTAGTAATATTATCCAGTAACTGCATCATTCGGGTATAAATGTATAACCCCTACCACCTCTTTTTATGACATGCCCAACCAAAGTTAGTAAACATTGTGATTTTAAAGAAAAGCCGTGTGTGTGACCACAGAGAAGCCAAGGCTACGGATCGTGAGGGGCGCTAAATTTTATAGATAAACAAAAAGTATTATGGACGAAGAGAAAGAAAATGTAAATGTATTTTTATTAAAAGTAAAGTAAAGTAATGCCTATTTTTTCAGGCGGGCTTAACGTCCAACTACCAAATTAGGTGTCGCGGACGGGGGCGGAAGCACCTACTTTACTATTAACATTTTTTAAACAAATATAAAATTTAGCAGTTATACGCTGGACTCGAACTGGGGTCCTCCCACTTACAAGTCCGTGCTCATAACCACTACACCAACACCCGCCCCTGTATTTTTATTAATTTCATGTTGATATTAAATTAACCAGTTCCTTCCAAAATTTATATTATAGTCATGTGCATACATTGGACTATAATTTCAAAAAAATCTAGTGTTAAATACACACACACACACACACACACACACACACACACACACACACCCATGACTTTTCTTTTAAATTACAATGTTTACTAACTTTGGTTGGGTTTCTCTTTTCCTTAAACTTGGAATGCTAATTACATTGATATAAACCTATCACATTATCTCAGTGGCAACGCGTTGGACTCGTACGCCGAGGTTCCGGGTTCGAATCCAATGTTATCCTTTGAAGTTTTCTTCCTAAGATCCTCTTCAGTTCACTGTCCGGTGTTGCTCCATCAAACTGTATGTTGATTTTAAGATGGCCTACGAATCTATTTCACGATTTGGGCTCAGTGAATGTATGAAATGTTTGAATATTCCGGCAAAGGTGTCCAGGCTGGTGAAGATGACGCTAGCACCTACAGTGGCCAAGGTGGCTGACCAAGTGAAACCTCCCAGGAGTTTTATGTTAATGTAGGATTTAGATAAGGTGATCCCTATCACCGGTTCTTTTTAATCTGGTCATGTGAAAAGTGTACATAAATCCAGGAGGCACAAATTTTAACCAAGTGGTGCAGCCCCTAGCTTATGCGGACGATGTGGCGCTTATATCAAGATCGGCAGCCGCAACAAAAAGCGCTCTTATGGAATTGGAAGAGGCAGCCACTTATGGTTTGCAGATCAACACCGAGAAAACAAAATATATGGTGACTACCAGAAGAGCAAGGGGATTTGGAGATCTGCTGGTCGGGCCACACCTTTTCGAGGGAATGAAGAAATTTAAATATTTAGGAGCTACACTCGCGTCAAAGATGAGGTCGGCGAGAACATTAGTAGCAGAATCTCGCAGGTAACAGATGTCTGGGGGCGATTAGGAGTACGCTCCGTAATAAGCATGTGTATGTTATACGGCTCGGAGGCATGGGTGTTGACAGCATCATTCGAGCAGAGGTTGAACTGCTGGGAGAGGAAAGTTTTGCGGTGTATTTATGGTACAGTGGTTGAAGGCGGCGTGTACCGTCCTCGTAAAAAACGCTGAATTGTACCAGCTCTATGGAGTAGAGGCGCTTATGGCTGCCATAAAAGTAAGAAGGTTGGCTGGTTGGGACACCTCCACAGAATGAGTGTGGAAAGTGGCCCTCGAAAGGTCTATGAAGGGTACCCAGAAGATAGAAGACCTAGAGGCCGGCCAAGGTTTGGTTGGCTGCAGTTCTGTTGAAGATGGGCATCAGACATTGGAGAAGGAAAGCCAAGGACAGAGATGGTTGGGACTGTCTGCTAAAGAGAGCCAAGGCTCTGTAAAGGCTGTAGTGCCAAAGGAAGAAGAAGAAGTTCCTGTACAGTTCACTGTCCAGTTTGTCTGTAACGAGAGAAACCTATCTGAACACCGCAATGAAATGATAAGGTTTCGGGCATCAAGGATCGTAAATGTTGATGCGAGCAAAAAACTCATCAATTTATCCGAAACATTTTTCCGTATAAATTGATTTTAGTGGATTCTGAGAGAATTCTGAGAAATTAGGTTCACCTCTAAGTCGTACAACCAGTTTTGTTAGTTGATGGTAGCGTTTTAATTGATCTTAATATGACATTTATGTACC
>JAAEAF010011808.1:0-15458 GCA_011037195.1 Triatoma infestans | reverse complement strand
GCGTATTACTACGCGAATTGATATAACAGGGATACTTCCTTTGGGGGGACTCCCATTTTTCTTACACATACAATTGACTGGCCACACTGTTAGGTTAGTCATCTTGTATTTTCTATTAATTTTCGTATTAGTTAGATTTATCTAAATGGTGTTTTGATTCAATTTACATCATTACTAAATGTCAAATTAAATAAGGGTGCTATGCACTTCTTTCGATTATACTTAAGAATCATGTTGCCCAACTTATCTAATTCATCAGGCATATTATTCATAAAGAGAACACACCCTGTTCCGTGTCAGTGTGTAGTTGCAATCCTTGCCTGTACGAGTTACAGAGCTTATTACGGCATCTGTTGCACCCACTTAGTTCATTTTGGGCTCCACGCCATATTGTATTTCATCAGCACGTTTCTTTCAACTTGATGATCTTCATCTTACAGCCCCAGGCGGCCTTTTTATGGAATCAGCAATCATCTTCTTTACTGTGCCATTAATATTTTCAAGAGGAAATGTAGCATTCACGTAATTATTAATTCTACAGGTGGATTAATTTACGAAGCGGTAAGTCAGCTTTTTATATCCTACCCATCCTTATCACCTTTTGGTTATTATTATTATTATTCTGTCCTAAAACCTGTGATCTTTTCTGACTTAATCGCTGATAATTATTTACTTAAACGACGCAATCAACCATATTGCGCAATACTTCCTCAACTCAACTGGCACTATTACCATTGTAATACTACTATTATTACCTTCATTGTGGATTATCTCTAATCTTGCACATCCAGATGTTTCAAGGAACTATTAAAACCAGAACCTTGGTAGCTGAATATTACAACTAGCAACAGTGTGTCCAGTCAAAACTAACAGCCTACTGCATTCTCGCTGTGAATTGGGAAGCCTCATTCTCAGGTATTTCCCCTGTTTATTATTTTAAATAAGTGCTGATTAAACTTGTGTTAATACATGATCTAGGGTTACATGCCCTCTTGCTGATTCTTATAAAACTTACATATTATTATCACAAGACAATATTTTATTTCTACGTTCTACCCGTGGGGTTCCGGGGTAGAATAGGACCTCAGTGTCTTTGCTTGACGTAAGAGGCGTCTAAAGGGGCAGCTGTCCGTTGACCTAACCTTCTTTTCCATCACCGTGTCCAAACCCGTTCCTTCCCCTTGTCGTTCCTTTCCCTTAACCCTATCCTGTTACCCTTCCCATGTTCCTATACATGTTACCCCGGTCCGCACCTAGCTTATGGGGCGTTCCTCGGGCGGTCCGCTCCGCTCGCGCGGCGGGCCTTCCACCGGAGGGTACATCTTAAAACTGGGTTTCTTGCGCTTCCCAGACCGCCGGATAGTACAGTGGCCCGGGTCGGACTAGCCACCATGACCTGGCTGCCACACCAGCCGGTGTATAATCTCGTCTGTAGCGGTAGCTCCGGTTGGCGACCGGATTAGGGGCCTGCCGTTGCAGGCGGGAGGCTCTGTTCGAGGCCACCGGTTGCGGGCGCGCTGCGCTTGGGGGGCGGTCGGTGCCGGGATTTGGCGTTGCCGTGGGCTGGGTGTTAACCGATGATCTAATTCCCTTTTATCCTTCCCCTTCCCAGATGTTAGGTGAGTTTTTGTGGTTTTTTTAAAAAAAAAGATAAGTAGTAATAAGAAATTAGTGGTTAAAGCGCAGGAAAATATTAGTGGGGATTCCCTAACCCATAAGAAGATTGTAGGCAGTTCGGGAGTTGTGGAGTCGGTGCTTCCACCAGCACCGGAAACCAGCCCGTTCCAACGGAGCGCGAAGTTACGAAGAACGCCTCCGGATGTTACGCCGGTAAAACGTTCGACAGAAACAGAAGAAAAAATGCCAAGTTCCAAAGAGGTGTCGGTTAGTCCACAGGAGAAAGCTTCCACATCGCGGTATGACTCTCCTGTTATTACGGGTGTTTTGGCAGGTGGTCCAGTTGGGTCACCGGAACAAAAAGACATGGAGGATGCGTGTAAGAGGGTGGATGAAGAGCTGGCTAGGATGAGAGATGTCCTTAGGAAAATGAAGCTCGCTACCAGCCGGCAACGCAATATCAGCATGGACATTAAGGATGGGCTGTGTGAAATTGAAGAGTCAGTAGAGTTAGTGCAGGCCCTGAGAGGGTTTTGGGGAGTAGCACTGCAGCGTTTAGTTCGGCTACAGGGGAAGCCAAGGATTGGCCTCCTCAAGCAGATAGCAACCCAGACCCCTCCCATAACAAAGATGGAAATTCTACCTGCTCAAAAGGAGAAGGAGGTAACAGGTGAACAACAAGCCGGGGATGCAGCAGTAGAAAATAAAACTGCCACTGAATGGACTGAGGTCTACCCAAAAAAGTTACGGAGATTACGGAAAGAAAAAGGAGAAGGTGAGATCAATACGCCGACTGAAAGAGGAACTTCACCGTCACGGAGGGAAAAGAAAAAGAAAGTCAAAAAAAAAAAGAAGCAACAAAAGCCCCGCCCGGACGCTTTGTTGATTAAACCTGCGGAGGGCAAAACCTATGCAGAAGTCCTTAAGGAAATCAAGGAAAAAATCAAACCCGAAGACACCGGGACAGAGGTTAGCTGCATAAGGCAGACTAGGGCAGGAGACATTTTGGTCGAACTAGGCGATAATACTAGGGACAAAATGGCCTTCGAGGCGGCCCTTAACACCGTCTTACAAAATAAGGCAACTACCTTGCATCTGGAGCCTAAGACCTCGGTTGAGATTCGGGATTTGGACTCCCTGTCAGAAGAGCATGAGATAAAGGAAGCAGTTGAATCGCAGATAGGCAAGGCAATCGGCGATATTAGAATACATCTCACTAAGGCAAACGCAAGAGGTTTGAAAGCTGCAATAGTCCAGCTCAGCATTAAAGAGGCTGATGAGCTAGTACGGGAAGGCTTTCTCAAAGTTGGATGGGTACGTTGCCGTGTTAGAAGAAGGGTTGCGGTGCCGAGGTGTTTTAGATGCCTTGCTTACGGGCATGCCTCTGGGACATGTAAGGGACCGGATCGCAGTAAGCTTTGTTTTAAATGTGGGGGGCTAGGACACCTGGCAGCAACCTGCGTGGAAGAGGGTAGTTGTATGCTGTGCCTTGACAGGAAGTATGCGTTAGAGGCATGTCGGCACCTCCCAGGGTCGGGAGGATGCCTGGTGTTCAGGGAGGCACTGGATCAGGCCAGGAAAAAGCTGGGTAAGTAATGAAGATCCTACAAGGGAACCTTCATAGGAGTAGGCTGGCTGATTCCTTATTGGATCAGCTGGTTGTCGAAAAGGACACAGATCTGGTGCTTCTTTGTGAGCAATACCGGGACCATGATCCCCGAAGTTGGTTTGTTGACTTGCTTGGAACTGCCGCGATTTGGATTCCCGATATGGGCAAGGTCCCAGTTGAGGCATGTGAAAGGAAAGCCGGTTATGTTTGGATTAAGAGCAGGGATGTAACATATATCAGCTGCTACTTTACTCCCAACGAAGGTATCCATGATTTTAGGAGAAAACTTGTTTCATTGGAAGATGATATCCGGAGGGTAATTGGTAGGATTTTGGTTGCGGGAGACCTCAACGCAAAGGCAGTGGAATGAGGCATGCCTACAACGGACACGAGAGGCAGGCTTATCATGGAAATGGCAGCCAGAACTGAGCTTGTTGTTATTAATGAAGGAGATACTTCCACCTTTAGGCGCCCGGGGTATACGGAAACTATACCGGATATCTCTTTAGCGATAGAGGGCTTAGCGTCATATATTAGTGGTTGGCGAGTGATTGAAGATTTCACTGGAAGTGACCACCAATATATTGTATTTAACATAGGCGAGGGAAGGAATGTTAATCCCATAAGTGTCAAAAACATATCCTATGGATGGAATTTTGATAAAATAAATGAGGAAGTTTTCCAGGAAGTCCTGCAGAATGGGAGCCCCCAGGTTGAGCTGGTCCCTGTCGAGGGGAAATCAGGGGCTGAGGCAGTAGTTGCCACTACTATGACTCTTATTTCTGAAGCATGTAGGCAGTCTATGCCAGCGAGAGCCCCCTGGCGGGGCAAGCGGCCAGTCTATTGGTGGACATCCTACATAGCTGACTTGCGCAAAATCTGCATCAAAAAGAGAAGAAGAGCCCAGCGAGCACGACGGCGACCGGAAGCGGCTAGCCGCTCTCTGGAATATAAACAAGCAAAAAAGGAGCTACGCAGGGCAATAGCCAGAAGCAAGAGCCGCTGTTGGGATGTCTTGAAGGATGAAATGGACTCGGATCCATGGGGTAAGGGGTACAAGATTGTTATGCAAAAGATAGCGGGATTTAAGAAACAATTAGTATTGGACATCCGGACTATGGATAACATTCTGAGAAGCTTGTTCCCTTCCCACCCTCCTAGAGCAGTTAGGCTTTTTGAAAAGGAGGAGATCCCAGCCCTATTTACGATTGAAGATCTGGAGGAAGCTATGCGATCACTAAAAAATAGGAAGGCCCCCGGCCCGGATGGCATTTCGAATGAAATACTTAAAGCGGTTGCGCGACAGAACCCCGACTTGTTGTTGGGAATGTTTAATGCCTGCCTAAAAGCTGGATCATTTAGTACCCGGTGGAAAGTGGCGCGGCTTGTTTTAGTTAGCAAAGAAAAGGGGGACTTGCTCCCCTCGTCCTTTCGTCCACTCTGCATGCTGGACACTGCAGATAAATTGTATGAAAAACATCTTAGGAGGAGGCTAGTTGATTGCGTGAGTGATGCGGGGGATTTATCACCGAATCAGTATGGCTTTAGAGCTGGCCGATATACCTTAAATGCAGTGGAGGAAGTGGTGAGAGCAGTTAAAAGAGCTGGGGATCACAATCCACATTCACGAAGGATCGTTCTCCTAGTCACGCTTGATGTGAAGAACGCATTTAACTCGCTCAGCTGGGAAGATGCCCTACGAGCGCTGGAAGAGGATTTTAAGGTCCCGAAGTACCTGTTAAGCATCATTAGTGATTATTTTAGTAACCGAACTATTATGTTCCAAACAGATGAAGGGGTTAGATCCATGAATGTCTCCGCTGGAGTGGCACAAGGATCGATCTTAGGACCGGATATATGGAATATTACGTATGACGGATTGCTCCGATTGACGTTACCAGAGGAGACGATGCTGGTTGGTTATGCGGATGATGTGGCAGCTCTAATATCTGCGCGTGATGTTAATAAAGTCCAAATGAAGTTAAACCAGGTCATGCGAAGGGTAAACCAGTGGATGACTGCACATGGTTTAACCCTGGCGCTGGCAAAGACGGAGATTGTAATGCTCACCAAAAAACGAATAGATGTGTGCATCCCATGGAAGTTTGGGGAGCAGACAATAGTTTCTACGGAGGCTGTTGAATACCTGGGAGTGACGATTGACGTCAAGCTAACCTTCGGTAAGCATATTCAGAGGGCCGCGCAAAAAGCGTCTATAAGGGTGGGAAGGTTAAGTAGGCTGATGAGCAACGTCGGGGGACCTAGGGCCCGTACCCGCAAAGTTTTGATGAGTGTTGCACACTCAATATTGCTGTATGGGGCAGAAGTTTGGGCGGACGCCCTGAACAGAGAAACATATAGAAAAAGACTGGCGCGGGTGCAGAGGCTCGGTGCTCTCCGAATAGCCTCTGCATATCGAACTGTTTCGGAGCCAGCTATATTGGTAATTGCAGGAGTCATTCCCATTAAATTTCTCGCCTGCGAAAGGAAGAGAATCTTCGGGAGAAGGAGGGAAGTGGATAAAGCAGCAGTCGCTCGAGAGGAGCGGCTACGAACTATGTCGGAATGGCAGACTGCATGGCTGGAGGAGACTAGAGGAAGGTGGACCGCGGAGTTAATCTCGGACGTGAATAGCTGGACCAGGAGGTCTTTCGGTGAGGTAGATTACTATCTCACCCAGTTCCTCGCTGGGCACGGCTACTTCCGAGATTATCTGCAGAAAATGGGCAAGAGGCCGGGAGGGAACTGCCCCCATTGTACAGGGATGAGGGACAATGCTCATCACACTTTTTTTGAGTGTGAAAGGTGGAGTCGTCTCAGAAGGGATTTGGAGGGGAGCGTCGGCCGGTGGACTCCTGACCGATTCCAGAGTATAGTTCTCTCAAGCAGAGAGAACTGGAGAGCGGTAACAACTTTCGCCAGAGAAGTTTTAATAAGTAAAAAAAAGGAGTTGGATGAAGAGGATGTGAATCCCTAATTTAGGGTCAGGATAGGGGCCTAGCCTGATGTAATACTGCACAAGTGAATCCAGGCTAGGTCCGGTGATGAAGGGGGGGTGTTTTAGCCGGTAGGCCATTTTGTTGGGAGTCCGGCACTTTGTGCGTAAAAAGCATTTCACCTCCTCTAATAAAAAAAAAAAAAAAAAAATATATTCTACGTTTATTCCTTTTAACAATAATTGGTGATTTTCAAGGGTTTATACTTTAAGGATATTGAGATTGGTTAGCATGAGGATTGATGGTTGTGTTGTCAATACTGATATTGTCAATATCATTGACCGTGTAGGGGCCGCTTATGATTTCATTTCTTTAATTCATTTAACTATTTTAATATCGAAAGGCGTGTGTTTTAAATAATCATATGTTTATTTATTTCAAACATTAATATTGTGTGGTTGTTAGGAGTTGTATAGAACTTTTCAAATACAATTTATGTGAAATGAAAACTTGTATATATTTACAAAAGTAACACTTCTCAAGACATGCTGGTTGAAGCACCTCCTGCATTGAATGCCAATACCTTAATATAAGTATTGTATTTTCTCCACATTCTTTTAATGTTATTATTTAGTTTAACACATTTGCTTATTATATACTATAGTTGTAAAGAAATAAATAACATGAGAAATAGAGCGCGGTGAGAAAGTGAAAGAGAAAGGAATGAGAAGTTCTGCTCACGAAAATGGTACCGGTAATTAAATTTGGTTTTCTCTCGACCCTTCCAATTATTGGAGAGCTCTTAAAAATGATGTCTTTAAAAAGACTGGCCATTTATTCTACCCCAGTGTGGATTGGTTAGTCCATATCCTAAACCAGTATGGACTGGTTAGTCCATATTCTAAATCAGTTTTGAACAACTTGTAACATTATTTAAGATAACCATAGTAACTATTGATAGCTTGTTTTTTTTTTGGTCCATCTTGTTAATATGATATTTTTAAATTTTAATAAAAGTGAATAGTCCGTTTTAGATTTTAAGTTTTCGGTTGTTGATGGTAAGACTCCATCAGAAATGTTATGAGAAAAGTCTCGTAACATGTTTCTGAAAAAAACTAACTTTCTTGAAAAGTACCGAATTTTCCTTCTTTACTTGGTGCCTTTGGTTTGTTGTATTAATTAATATGTTCCTACTTTAATTAATTTATTATGCCACAATAATAATTATAAAGGTCAACAAATCAATTAACCTCAATTCGAAATTATTCATAAATAGGAAATGTACACGCATATCATATATGGAAACAATATACCGATTATTATACAAGTGCATGAAAGATAGATTAGTGTGCACTATGATTGTATCCACTAAGGCCATATACATGAGAATTCAATTCCTACAGGAGGCCGTGATCGACTGTTACAATCAGAGGCTGATAATTAACATCCAGCTGAGCATGTCTTCAATAATCCTACTAATTTATTAATAAATTTTAGGAATTTATTTTGCTGGCAGATCAAAAAAGGAAGGAAGTAAAGTAAGTGTTTTTGTTGATTTGCATCTATTAATAAAATATGATTTTTTTAAATTTATTGTATGTTCCTTCCGTTTTGATGAGAACACCTTTTCTGACAGAATTTTGTAGCTGCTATTCCATAGTGGTGATGGAAGTATAATCATCTTCTTATCAGTTCCACAAACTATCATTTTTTATCAGCACCACTAATATTTTGTCCTGTACATCTTACATAACCTCAGCGAAGCTAGCCTAAACATGATTACCAGTTTAAACAAACAAGCTTTCTAGGGAATCTGTGCGTTAGGCTTAACTCCAAAGAATCATTATTTCACGTAGTGACACTGTCAAATGTCTATAAAGTTGTTATGTTCTAAGAACGAAATAACGCGCCATGCCACCCTACATTGTAATAAATAAATAGCACAGTTAAGAAATACATTTTGTAGCCTCTGAGTTGTAGATATTGTTGTAAGCAGGCTGCAGATTTCAGCGTACCTAGACGGTTTCATATTTTCATTCAAAACCTACTTCTCATGCACCCTCTAAAAAATCAGATACTTGTCACTTCAGCTCATATCTCAGTGGTCGTAGCTTCGCTAGTTTAATGTAAGTTCGTGAGTAAATACTGCCGAATCAAATTTTCACAGCCAGAGCCTCTTGAATGATGTAAGTAATTACAAACTTTAATAGTTAAACGTGTACAAGTTATTGCTTGGAGTTACCACTCATTATTTGTTTGAAATCTACTAATTAAAAGAAATATTTTATTACCGCTCGGATGAATTTTTTTGAGCACTAACGTTACTGATCGTTTGTTTGGAACATTGTAGAGTTTGAATGAAAATCTGGAGGACAGTATACGAGTATATCTCTCTGTATATCAATAGTTTTATTATCAATAGTTGGAATAAACAAAGCAAATTTAGTTTTTACGTGGAAGTGAGTTGTGGACAAAAGATATGCCGAAGAAGAGAGAGTTCTGAGAGAGAAAGAAAAAAAAAGTGTGGGACCGACGCATGCGCATAATCCACATTTTACGACCATTAATCAAAGTCAACCGGCAAACCAAGCTGGCCCCACTTCTCCGGTCTGTGCCTTGCAAACAACAAAAGACTTAGCAAAAGGGATTGTTTATAAGAACTTGGATGACGGACAAGTGGGACGGACGGTTGTGGTTGGTGAGCCTCCTTTTAAACTATAGTTTTCTTTCTTCCTCTACTTCAATTTCTTGTTTGTTATAGAATTGCTCTTTGAGCCACAAACCACACTTCCCTTGAATATATAAGACTACGCTATTCCTTCCAAGTCTGAGGCACACTATAGTATCCAATCTGTTTACATGTGCAACACTGCACGAGAGAAGAGGTTGTAATAAAGGAGATAGAGTTTGTTTATCTATAAAGGTTTGCTCTAAGTCTCTGAACCAATAAAAGCTGATCAGAGGTAATTTCTGATCTAAACTTATAGATTCTGTTTTTCTTGAAGATTTTTCTTCATTTTCTTCACTAAAGACGATCACTTATGTTTTCTAGAGTTTTGTTTTCCATTGTATTTAGTTTCTGCAGTTTTATTTTTCAAATTAAGAAAAGAGGAAGCATAAGTAAAAGATATTTTTCTACAATAGCTGATTAAGTCACAATGATTCCATTAAAATAGTGGTTAAAGCTGTATTTTTAATCTTTAGAGATTGAAAGTAAAATACAGTGTTGCCAGATATCAATTAAACAAATTTTAACGTTTAATGAAATTGCTAAAATGTATTACAAAACAAAAAACAAAAACCTATGGCGCAACAAACCTATGGCGCCAAGGCTCTTCCAGACGGCGAGATGTTTTATTTCGGGCGAGAGCGTTGTGGTTTCATCGCCTTCTTTCTGGCCTTTCTAACTAGATTCGATTCAACTGTAGTTTCCCACTTTTTCTCTAATGTTGGGAGTCCGTCTCACGGAATTGAACCCTCAATTTCTCGCACCAAAGGCGAGTGCACTAGCCATTAGACCAACGTTTACTAGCCACTAGACATTAATATTATTAATATAAAGTAAACATTCTTAAATTAAACATTTGTTCTATTCATTTGTTTACGGTAAAACTCCTTCTCCCCTGTATGAGACAAAGCCAACTCAGTTGGAAGAAGTACGCAGTGTTCCAGTGAGAAGAACGAGGACCGGTTCAGAAGTGAATTTCTTTTTGTTTTGGAATAGTCCAGAAGAACTATGAATAGCTAAGGTCTAAAGTAGGTCAAGTCTGAAAATGAATTTGCTTTTGTAGACCAGGCTTGTCGTTCTTTTGTTTCCCTGAGGCAGCTATATGAGAAGATCAATGGTAGAAAATACTTCAAAACAAAGACAAAAAAATTCATTTATTAAAGATAGGTAAAGTAAATTTTCTTTTACATTTAGAGAGCCGCCATTTTAATGTTATCACCTGATCTAACTAATAAAATAGTTGACACCAGATGTTTTAATCATTTTGTTTTATTTTTCTGTATCTTATGTAATAATATATGCATACATTGATTACACTATTCGCACAAAGACACTAAGACTTTTTCTTTTAAGTTATTTTCTATAAACCTAAAGTGTATATATATGATTTTGTTTTTAAAACAAAGGCCAGAAAGGGTTTTGTCTTTAAGAATTATTTATTAAAGTTTTCTGTTTTTGCGAGAGTGTATTAGTGCTGGCCTCTATTGTTTATTTAAAATATCAGAGTTGGGAAGGTAATCTTAGCCAAGGGTTACATTTTATATGCAGTGCTACTATTCTTTTGTTCATTTCTCTCCACACTGGCTAAACTGCAAGAAAGAGAGAGTTCAAAAGCGCGAGAGAGAAAAAAACAGATACCGCATCACGCAGTAGTGTATGTATGTATGTATTTTTTTTCCTAGAATACACACGTTCATATACTGATTGTTTCCTCTTGGAATAGCTTACATACCTGAGATCTGGTGGCCAATTTATGAATTAATAAGTTGACTTTTTTTTTTTTTACCACCTGGTACAAAAAAAAGAGCAAAAAACCTCGTTAATTTCTTTCTTCTCTTCCGCTTAGAAAACAAAATACAAAGAAAAAAAGGGGAGATATTTTAATATTACAGGTTAGCCAATGCAGCTTCAATTTAAAAAAAAATTCCTGGTTAGTTTCCCAAAGGACACGAGTAAACAACAAACAATTTTTTTCTTAATTAAATAACAAATTTAGTAAACATATAACATGTCTACTAAATTACAGCATTCCCCATGGATATGTGGAGAAGATTGGCGGAGTAAATTTAGGGTTTCTTTTCTGTCCTTCATTTTATTCTCAATTTTTAGGGATTTAATATATTCCAGATCCCGCGCTAAAGTAAATGAATGGATATTTGCAAAGTATCCATGAATTATAAATAAGATATTTGCAAAAACCTATTTGTCTTAGGTACAGATATGTTGTTTTGAATGGATTAAAAGCTATTCAAACAAGGAAAATCCCTCAATTTTAGATTCCGTTTATCTATCAGCAGAACATACGTGAAGAATGCTACGGATAGAATCCATTAACCGGAAGTGCAAATGTACTCAATAAATTTTTGAGATATTCGTGATTTTTAAAATCACACTTACTATTTATTATAAGTTAAATTCTGTTGAACACCATCCTCCATTCAGAACCATGATCTGGGGTTTCGCCAGGCAAAGCGAAGGCAGACAAAAAAGAAATTTCTATGCACTTATGATGAAAAAGATGACTGAAAGGGATAAACAAGGGCCTCTGAGCATTAAAAATATGCCAACAGTTTCCTGAATTGTAAAACAAAACTGGCACCTGAAGAAGTCTCGTACCTGAATGCAACAGCAGCTGCGGATGAATCTGTTCAGTGGCGAGGAGACTCGATTTCACTTTCCTAACGGACTTCACCTATATTATTGGATTTCTTAATGAAAATACGTAAAAAGGATGCTTTAGGCTGAGAATATCTGTTTCTGGAGCGTATGATTTCTTCAAAAAAGTCATTTTAATAAGTTTAGATTCTGCAATTGATATAAAACTGAAAGCAGGCAATATTTAGTAAAATTGTTCAGTTAATTTTGAAGAAAATTCGCCACATAAATCTTGTAAATTGCAACAAGGGAAAGTCGTGTGAGGGACACGTTTTTTTTTCAAGTTTGTAAAGAACATATCCTCTATATGTGTATTTTGTAATCTTTATTCATTAACTTTTACAATTTTTTGTTCGTCTGTTAATTTGTTAATTGCCTCTTTTATTACTTATTTATCATCCATTTGTTATTATTATTAATCGCCCCTTCTCGGTTCGAGCTATAATAAATCGCCAACACTTTGGCCACACAAAACCTAGACACAATAATTCTATCAGCAACTGCATCAAGGAGTCACCGCTGAGTACACGTCCATTGCGCATATTCTGTCACGCTACTACAATGAAGGGCGAATAGGCTTCAAATTCCACAACGAGTTTCTCCTTAGCGATAAGAGAAATTGAATAAAGCCGACCATCTGAGGGGGTTTAACAGTGTCTCCAGATAAATTTTAAAAAGTAAAGATTAATTGATAATTGTTAAATCCATCTTCAATCTTGAAAGGTTCACCATACTAGCTAACCACAGTTTGGACAAGCAGATAACTATACAGGCGACTCTTAACAGAAACTTTATACGACTCTACATTCACCACGCCGATCATCACTCATCGTTCGATCACTCTACCCTATTTACTGTTTTCTATCCTTGCTCAGTAATCCGAAAAATATAAACTATGAATAATATTGCGAGTTCGTATGTTCATCAATTCATCATTCACCTTATCCTACTG
This sequence comes from Triatoma infestans, assembly GCA_011037195.1. Lineage (NCBI taxonomy): Eukaryota > Metazoa > Arthropoda > Insecta > Hemiptera > Reduviidae > Triatoma > Triatoma infestans. The sequence continues at coordinate 2,961 of JAAEAF010011808.1, read as the reverse complement.
CTATTATACAGACTATTTTGAGATATTCCTTGTCTCATTGATTCATTTCTTTTTATTTATAAGTATGTACGTATATATATATAAATAAAATAGTGCTGAAGAAAAATTTTAAACGCAATAGAAGAAAAACGTGACGGAATCTGTAAAAAGGAATTGGGTTAAAGTGTTTGAGTTTAACCGGGCTGTATGTGACGTCTATCCTCCCTCCACGTCCACCTCCCGCCACCACTGCCGTCTACAGCAATAAAAAGGACAATATAACCGTTGGAAATAAAAAGAGAACAAGAGAGAAATAATGCTCTTACTTCTTCTTCTGTTTCTCTTCCACTGTTCGCTGTTAATACTACTTGGGTAAAATGGATATAATAGAAAATGTAATAAACTCTGAAAAATAGAGGCCGAAGAATTATTTCAGTATTGTTTTACACTGGAAAACTTTCTAATGTGTATTTATTTATTAAATTTTTTAATGGTGACCACATTCTTGTATGGATTAAAGTAGAATAAATTGACTAACTACGGTGATCCAAGATGCGATATTGGCCTTTGTTATATTCCACATTTAAAATCCATAGACACTCCATGATGATTTCATTAAAACGCACTTATTTAACGTAAATATATTCATACTGAACCATTATTTGAAGTCATATCAACCCTAGCGTCCTTTATTTGATGAAAATTTTAAGGCAGAGTTATAATATGGAACTGTTTTCAATTCCCTGATTTCTAGTTTGTTTTAAAAAAAAGCATACGTTGTAAAGATTGAAATCAGTTCTGTAAAATGTCCCTCTTCATAAAAACAACTGGTGTGAAACACTCACACGACTTTCTCTTAATCTAATTAATACAATTTAATCAAGCACTTTTCTTTAAAATTGCAACATTACAATGTTTAGTAGGGCTGGCAATGAAAGGCTATTCTGCCAAGCCGCAACTCCGGAGGATTGATTCTGCCCGAAATTCTTTGTGCTTGATGTAGTGTCTAAATGGCTTCCAAGTTTGAGCTTCCTGCGACTTTTCATTTTTGAGATATACTGCTAAAACAAACAAACACACCCACAGAAACCATTCGCTAAATACATTTTTTTTCGTATTCAGGATGCATTTCTGGTGAAACTCAATTTCGAAAATTTGGCATCCTTCTTCTTACTAGGAGTAAGTGAAAGTATAAAAAATCAGCTATAAAAATAAAAATAATTAAATAAAACAAGAAAAATATCTTGTGTGAAACCTCACATGACTTTCTCTCACTGCAGTTAGTGCAATAATAATGAACAAATTTTCTTAAAACATGGAATTTTTACTGAACCTGTAGTAGTAGAGCCCTTAACATAAATTTAGTGTGGGGGGGGGGGTACAACTGGAACTGGTTCTCAGCACGAAGCATCAAAGATTCTCCAAAACTTCTACAATTCTAACTGTAGTTAGTTTTCCCCCTTGTTTAAAGAAAATCTTTGGAAACTTTTTTGAGCAAATTCTGAATGATTTTGGTAAAGTCATGTTTCCGTTAACAGATTTTCTTCAAACTTAGAATTTCGCCAATGAGGAGGTTTCGCAATCTTGGATTTGAAAGATCTATTGTGCTCCCTTTTGGTGAAAAGTAGCAGGTTGAAAGCTTTCGTCCTAGAGCACTGCTTTCCCAGTCTATTTTTATAAGAAATTATAGGATCTGGAGAGGTTCTGGAAAAGAAAGATATTTCCTCCTCCAATAGCTGTTATGTTCCCAGGCTTCTAAAACCTGACTCAACGTTTCCTCAAACTTGTTACGCTGAAAAATGGTTAACGGTAAAAAGAAATCCTGTTCATTTTTTTTGCTGAAACAAAGAGCAAGACATTTTTTTTAATACTGAGCAGCATACCAATATCACTGCTCTTCTCCACCATTGCTAAAGATTCTCTGGATTTTTAGAGAATTATTGACTTTATAATCTGGAAAATATTCACTAACATAAATCGGTCAGAGGCAGTAAAACTTTGGATGAAGTTGAAGATGATAGCTTACTAGATGAGGAAATTGCTAGATGCATACCCAGAGTAGTTGATCAGTAATGTCGAAATGGGCATAAGTGAGGTAGGAACTCGCCCTCCTCTAAAGCTTGGATTTTTCACCGGGAATACCAATCTCGGGCCTAAAGAAAAGATTTTTAGGATATTGAGATAATTTACTTGATTATTCATGCTACAATCATACAAAACACTAGAGTGTTCGGGTTTCTTGATTGAAAGAGAGAGAAAGAGAAAATAACGGGTTTCCTAAACAGAAATTCCGGCTGTACTTGAGACTTTGAGAAGTCAATAGTAGGGGAGATTTTGAGTTCTCTTGCTACAGCCTAACATACACAAGCGGAAATGAGTGGGAAGTTAGACTTCCACCTCATTATTACCCTATAACCAAGCTTTACTATTCTTGTCTATGCTGGAGAACTCAAATCAACAACTATCTCTGAGAGAAGTGTATTGCAAATTGAGCGAAATGACGATTTATAACTGACCATTTCCAAGGGTTTCAACTCAAAGATCTTTTGTTTCTTATATTTTTATTGAATTAAATTATAAATAAAATTGTAAGGTGATATATTGAAATTGTTTACCTCACTTGAATCTCACTTAGCCATTCATAGGTAACGAAAAGATTCAATTGCATTATGAAGAGGTAAAAATGTGAATCTCAATAAATACATTGTTATTTATCAAAAATATAATTGAATTTATGAATGATTTATAACGATTTCATTACAATAGTAAACAATAGTTTATTATCTAAATGATATCACTGAATTCCTAGCTAGTCTGAATAACAATATGGACCTCATCGTATGTGTATTACACACATGCTATATAGCACCAACTTGTGCAGTGTGATACACTTCCTAATGTTGCCAGTAAATTTTGTAGTCACATTTACAGCTACCTTAAACATCTCTCTTTCTCTCTCAAACACACACACACACACACACA
>JAAEAF010011807.1:0-19753 GCA_011037195.1 Triatoma infestans | reverse complement strand
TACTGTTTGACAAACGCATCCTGAAGGTGACCTCATAAAAAGCAGGCTATCAGGGAAAATGTCTCTGATATTTCATTTTGATTGCCCCCTTGATTACACTGCCATCAATTTAAAACTGATAAAAACTGTATTTTGGACAATGATTGCATTATATTTTCTAATAAATATGGAGCCGATAACATTATCTGCAATAGGTATATTTAGTTTTGTGAATTTCATATGAAATTTGCTTAACGACTTCTCCGGAATTATCAACAAATTTTTGTTAAAAGTTTGTTCCGTTCAAGCTTCAGAGTTAAAAAAACTAAAAATGGTATTTTAATGTGTGAAAAGCTAAAGTTCCTTCAAACAGCTGATCCTTTGTGATCCAGAGGTGAACATTTTTGTAGTAAAAAAATCACATGTACGGATGAAACTGACGTATTACAAAACCGGTGCATATTTGGAATTTTGTGATGGTTTATAAAACATTTAAACTTAGTTCTTCAGTAAACAAACACTTACGTTTTACTCATTTCGGGGGGGGGGGATCAAAGCAATTAACTTGGAATTTATAATAATATTGCTATTATTATGACTGGAAACTTACTTACCTTTTTACCTTTTTATTTACACGTCAGATTAAGGTTTATTATTGCAATCTACAGAGGAAGTGGATGAGAATAGGGTTCAACAAAAACCATAAACATTACCAGAGCTGGCGGCTGGAAGCCAACTAGACAATGAATCATGGAACAATAAAAAAAAATAAGTCGTGATATGTGTCACTGATAGATAAGTAGAGGTAATAAAACAAGACGAAACCTTTTCCTTTCCTGGCCTGCACACTCACAAAGGATGTGAACCGGGGTTTCCTCCTTAGCCTTGCAGAATCGGCATACGGTCGCGGTATGCCGATTCTGCAAGACTGAGGAAGAAACCCCCGGTACAGATCCTTTGTGAGTGTGCCGGCCTGGCGAGGACAAGGTTTCTTCAACTGGTAACAAGCAATCCCGAAGCCATGAGCTTCATGACAGAGCCACTCTCGCAGCTTTGCTAGGCCTGATTAAGAGGGCGAAGCCTGAAGGTTGTGCTATAATTTCAGGGGATCCACAATAGCCTCCTATTTTAGGTCGCAGTGGAATGACGCTCACCCTCCCCGTTTCTAATCTAATCTAATCCAATCTAAAACAAGACGAATGAAATTATTGATGATTTCGCCAATTTCGGCTTTATTTCTATGCATGTGTTTTTTATATAACAAATTATATTATACAGTGTTAGCCATATTTTGTTTGTTCATTCAAACCAGGACATTTCTCTCCTTCATCAACCCCAGATGTAATAAGATCCAAAGAGAGGATCTGTAGCAGAGATAAAGAGGCAAAATGACAGAACCACTCTCTCGGACTAGAGTGGGAGAAACTATATAAATACAGCGGCGGAAGATAGAGAACAACACAGTTCATACAACTGAGGTCACTCGCCAGTCATACCACTCTACCATACTCATACTCACACTCTATCATTCAATTTTAAGTGTAAAGTCCAGGCCACTATCAGAGATATTTTCCGTGATAGCCTGTTTTTTTTTATGTGGTCATCGTCCGGTTTCGGGCGTTTGCCCATCATCAGGATGTTTTTGTCAAAATAGTATGATAACATAGACTTGCAAGAGCAAATTTAGTTGATATATTCAACAGCAACAAAACATGTATCAACTAAATTTGCTCTGTGCCAAGTCTACGTTATCACACTATTTTGACAAAACATCCTGATGATGGGCGAACGTCTGGAAACCAGTCGATAACCAAAATAAAGAAACAGGCTATCATGACAAATATCTCTCACGATTTCCAAAAAACATGTCGGATCACAACTTAATGATTTTGGCACATAACTTAATGTCAGATCAGTGCTTCCCACATAAGGTTGCTAAAGTATACAAGTAAAATTCCTACAACCTTTTTGTATGGCCAGCCTAGCTGTGCATTTTTAAAGAAAATTTGCTTGATTAAAACTGTATTAATTAGAGTATGAGAAAGTCGTGTGAGTGTTTCATACCAGATTTTTTTTTTGTTTTCTTCAAATAATGTCGAGTATAATAAAAGCAATTAATAAAATCCTAAATAGATATAAAATCCTGATGAGAGTAAATATGATGTAGGGCAGACAAACCGACTAAGGTACTTAGATATAATATCGTTTCTGCGACAGGAAGTGGCTGCCGGAGACTCCATTCACCGTAAAGACCTTAAAGAAATTGCTTTTCATCAAGAAATAGCCGGGACCTCGCTTACACCGCCCAATCTTTCTATCTACCTCTATCAATATCTCAAAATATAGCCAACATATTAAATCTTTTAACAAAGCTGAAATTACGTATATGTATCTACTATTTTCTCTTGCTCCTTTTAATACAATGATATATAAAATAACAAATTTTTCTTTAAACTGAAATTTTACGTATTTATCCTAACGTAAATATAGAGGTGGTGGGGGATAAGTACCAACCTACTGATCTTGGCAGGTAGAGAAGTGATGATTATATTATGGCCCAGTAGAGCGCTCTAAAACACTGAACCTACTACATATAAACTTTGAAATTAACGCCACAAATTCCGCACAACTATCTAAATTGATTGTGGGGGCGGGGGATATTTCAAATAAAAGTAATACATCCGGTATTTTACCCGTCGTAGCATGCATATTAGTTTTGTTCCTCACCGGTTTCATCCATCGTCAGAGCAAATTAACCAAGTTTGTGTAGAGAGTTCACTTCGTTGATTGTGAACGTTAAAGTGAACACTTTTCGTTGAAGTGAACTCTTTACACGAACTTGGTGAATTTGCTCTGATGATGCATGGAAATCCGAAACCGGTCAGGAACAAAACTAATATGCATGCTATTCATAAGTTTTCGGCAGTCCAAAATGCTCATCAGGGGTCCGGACAAGACCATTAGTGGACGTTGCTGTGTTTTTTCACGGGAGCCTCTCAGGCATCTGGTTGGATCTCTTACTGGACATTGTGGTTTAAGGAGACATCTCTACATAATGGGGATCATGCCGATCCATTTTGTACAGTCTGTGATAGAGGAGGAAACACCCATCCATCTTATGACTGATTACTGGGTTGTGAGGAAATTAGGTTTAGGACCTTTGGTCGGAATAGGATGTCTGTGGAAGAGCTTAGGCTATTCCGCTTAAGGTTATTGTCCGATTTATTCGGACTGCGGTGAATCTTAGATGGATTAGATCTGGGTCTGGTTATTTGTTCTAGACCCGGTTTGTTGTTGTTTTTCTTGTGGTAGCTATATGGGCCCAGTGTGGCTTTGGATAGCGTAAGGTTTCGTCCCTCCCCACAGACAAATAATAATAATATGCATGCTACGACGGGTAAAATAGCGGATGTTATCCAGCATTGCGGACCCACCCACATTTTCAAAAAGTAATACGTTTTTACATAGGAAGTCTGCATATCAAGTTTAAAAGGAAGTCGTCATCATCTTTTTGGGGAAATTCCCACAAAAAAAACTCAAAACCCTATTCTGTAAAGTCGTACACTTCTGATTTAACCGATATTCTTCAAATTTTGAATTCTATCAATGCTTTTCATATGTACTATTACAGAGGTGGTCAAACCAGATATTGTATTGAAGTGGTACTTTACTGGAAGGCATACCGCTAAGGAAGGATACAAAGATTGCATCGTTCGGGTCTATTGTGGGTCCCCTATTAGGCGTAGTACGGCAAGGTTTGATTACTTCTACACGAAATTTTTTACAGTGCATGGGTTTTTACCTCATACCTATATAGGATAGGGTAAGTGGGAGACCCATCGTAGCATCTACGGAGACTCCGCTCTCGTAGATGCCTATGACACCTTTGTGGGTGATAAGTGGGTGCTGGAAAGGACAGGACTGGTGGCCGAAATCGGCCTGATAGCCCCGGAGACGATCGCTGTGAGAATGTTAACCAGCAAGGGCGGATGGGACAAAGTTGCTACTACCTTTGTCCGTTCGGTACTGTTGAGGAAAAAATCAGAGCTAGATAGACACGTCTAGGTCCTACAAATGATGGAACCAATTTAGATTTGGAGGAGCCCGACTGGGCGTTCGTTATACAAGACACCTCCTTGATGTATTTCTCGCTGCGGTCCCAGGGTGGGCTAATGTCTGCGGTCCCAAGGTGGAGGGGCTTTTTGGTGGGTGCAAGCCCTATACTAAGTGCGTGTGGCATTATTCCCCCCTCCAAAAAAAACAGAAGAGATTTTTGAGTTTTAACATTTTTCTGGGAAATTAGAAAGTTCTCTTGGAAAAAAAAAATGTATGTAGAAATTTAGATTAAAATAAACCGTTTTAATATATTTAAAAATATACATACGAGTTATTTTATGAAATTAGATTTTATTAAGGAACTGTTTGTATATATTATATTATGTGTGTGTGTTGTGGTAGTTGTTGTAGTTGGGATAATGAATGTGTTAACAAGTGACACACTGGTGTAACGGAGTACTCGCTAGCTAGTGTGAGTAATATGTTATGTGTGTCTGTCTGTTGTGGCCTGCACTCTACCTAATAGTCAGTCGCCTTTACAAGACCTCGTTATAGTCTAGCTTGGCACAACAATTTATAAAACAACTAACATTTCGACCTAAACGTACAAATATGACTTGACACATTCTTCACAGTGTATTTACATACACACAGCTATTTATTTATAAATGGAATAAGGGAATTATTAAATTAAATACATTTATCAGATATTTTGGTTAATCTTTTCTTTAACCAATCATTATTAAAAATGTATTTAATTATTTATTTATACTTTTTTTTTTAACTGAGGCGCGTCAACATCTATGGTCATTGGCGCCTGGAGCCTTCTCAATGCACTGCCGGCCTCCGGACAGTGTACTCTCGTTACAGACAACACTGTCCATCACCGGACAGTGATCTGATAGGGGGCTCCCATTAAGAAAAAACTAATGAATTACAAATCTGGACTCGAACCCCGGATCCGCCGCGTGGGAGTCCCGTACGGTACCACTCAGCTGATCCTTCCCTAAAAAACACACACACACGTTCATTTTTTCCACAATCATTTTTTTTTTTTTAAATGCATTTACGCATGCCGTGCCGGACTCCCAGAGATACCGGCTAAACACCCACCCTGTGCTTGGACCTAGCCTGGATCGCTGAGTCCTAGCCACTGCATCGGCTAGGTCTCCTCTCCTATCCCCTAAGGTTTTCCTCCCCTCTTTTCCTGTTCTAAACACCCCACCAGGTCCTTCTCTTTGTAACCGAGAATTTCCCTCGCGTATCTCGCTATTATACTCCAATTGGTTCTCGCTGATCAGCATCGGCTCTACCAAGAGTTTTGGGTCTGTCGTCCACTCATCGCCTCTAAATCTCTCCTCTAACGATGCCATGACGTCACACACAAGAAAGGTGGCGAGGCATCATCCCGTACATCGGCGCGCAGTGATAGTTGGATAACCTTCCTCTCCTCACCTGGTTTGCCCCATCCTTTACAGGTATGCCCTGAAATACGCATGCACGCTCAGAAGTTTGGTGTGGTAGACCTACCTCCTCATGCGGTCTTATCACCCATTCCTTATCTCCCTTGATTAGCCTGGCAGCCCATCAACCCAACTAATCGTTCTTCCAGGAGGCCTGCCAGTTCCGGAAGGTTCGATTTATTTCTTCACTGGAGAGAGTTTCGTTTCCTCCTTCCACCCTCCTGTCATACAATCTTTTAAGTTCCCCTGCGAATGGATAAAATCATAGACAATCTTATCACTTTAATGACAGGTCTATCTGTGAGATGTTGCTATATCTTTCACGGAACCCTCTCTCTCTGGTTGGATCACCTTATTGTGGTTTAAGGAGACACCTCTATGTAATGGGGACTCGAATGCGTTTTATAAACTCTGTGTGAGACAGAAGAGGAAACATCCATCCATCTTAAGTCAGATTGCTTGGGTTGTGAGGAAATTAGGTTCCAGAACAGGATGTCTGTGGAAGGAGCTTAGGCTATTTCGCTTTAAGGTTATTGTCCGACTTGTTCGGAATACGGTGAATCTTAGATGGGCTAGAGCCGGGTCCGGATATTTGTTTTAGACCCGGTTTGTTGGTGTTTTTCTTTAGGGTAGCTATATGTTCTCAGTGGGGCTTTGGATAGCGTAGAGTTTGATCCCTTCCCAACAGACAAATAATATAAATAATAATGATAATGCTACGACGGATAAAATGATAGATGTTCTCCAGCATTGCGGACCCAACTAAATTTACTAGCACTAAAGAAAAAGAAAAATGATTCTCATCAAAGTCAAACTAGTGGTGCATTGTGGTGGGAGTATAATATAATCTTAAAACAATGCTATTTCTGTGTAAATTATTAGTTTGTTGAAGGGAGATCTGAATGAAAATCACATCACCAATATGTTTGCGATTTCTATAGCAACGTTGTTTACATAAATCTGACTTCAATACAACAAATAATAATCGCGTGCCAGCTTGCTGCCATTCATCCAAATAATAGAATGTATATAATTGATGCATTAAAGCAATATTGTTGTGCATAGTAGAGAGTCTTATTGTTTTCTTATTGTGAGCAGGGTTAACTGTAACACCAAATCACGGTACGTCAAAACTATACAATTATATGTAAAGAAAAACAAATTTTTTGTTTAAATTGTCTGTGTGTGTGTGTGTGTGTTAATAATGAAAAGTTGTAAGAAGATTAAATTTGGTATTCCGTTTAACTGCACATCAGACTCGAAGATTCGCGCAAAATTATCAACCGGGAAATGCAACTTTACTTTGGCTCCGTCACAACTGGCTATATTTTGTACATTAATAATAAAAAAAAAGAAGTTAATAATTAAAAATTTTAATTGTATTAACAGGACTGAACGAAAGGAAGAGAGGAATCTCTCTGTCTGTAAGGTATATTTTATCCAAACATATATGAAATCAAATCATAAGGGATTGCTTGTAGATTGGGGAGCTCGGCTGGTCAATATAACGTGCTTGGGATAAGCAATGCAAGTTCGTCTATCTGTTCTCTGTTCACTGGCCGTTGCATTGCTGTAGGGCATTATCTAGTGTCAACAATTCAAGTCTTTTACAAAATATGGCTCAAGTACCCCTTAACTATTTTTTCTTTAAATTACAGCTAATTTTAGCTGTTTTTTACTTTCTCTCACTCCTAGTAAGAAGAAGTATTGTAATTGTGTCAAATTTTCGATAATCGAGTTTTCACCGGAAATAATCCGGTTGGGCGGTCCCCTGAGTCCAAAAAAGTGGTTTTCAGCAAATGATGTGTGTGTGTGTGTGTGTGTGTGTGTGTATGTGTATGTATGTATGTATGTGAACAGCATAGCTCAAAAACAAAAAACCGTAGAAAGTTGAAACTTGATATTCCGTTTAGTTATCACCATGGGATCTGACAGTACGTTATCTGTCAAAATTCTTCAACCAGAAGTACCACCTTACAAGTTGTTTTTTTTACGTTTTTGCGATTTTCTCAAAAAAGGCTCCGACGATTTTCTTCAAACCTACTATATCAACTACACACACAAAGATCTACAACTTTTATTTGAAACATTTTTCCGGGAAAATTAATTTAAGGGCACTTTTGGGGGATGGGGTTATGTTTTTCTCTAAAGTGCTAGCATAGTTGATTATACAATTCATCATCCAAAGAAAATTAATTAGAAATAAATAGAATGGCCCAGAATTCCGAGTTTCAAGGAAATTAGTAAACGGAAGTGCGCTTTTACTTAACCAGTTTTTTTTTCAGTTTTCGACGAATTTCATTAAATTTGGTACACTAAATATAAAATTTGTCAGTTATAATGTTGCGGACTGAAGTAAGAGAAAGTTGTGTGAGTGTTTCACACCAGATCTTTTATTTAGTGCGAAATTTTTGGGAATTGAGGTTTTTCCGGGAAAAAAATATGTAATTGACAAGGTTTTCCTTTAGATTTCAACGTTTTATTAAACGCCTGTAACACAAAAGTAATAGGGCATTTATCTAAGGGAAATTGGTTAAGATTGAGTCTGTGTGATGTAGTTACCTATCACTTTTATTTGTAACATTTTCTCGGCAAAACTGGTTGAAGGGGGTTTAGGGGCGAGCAGTAGCGTTATGCTTTCCTTTAAAGTACTTTTTCTTCTTAATCGAAATCTCTTCTACCTTGCGTGTAGAGATTGCCTTCAATTGTACCTTCCAACTAATCTTGTCCTTCGTCAATTTAGCTCTCTTGGTCCATTCCAATTTCCTTGCTGTAAAATCTTCCCTGATCACATCTTCCCTAGTGCTCGCTGTCCCTGCATTTTTGCCTCATAGCATATCCTAGCCTCTGTCCCTACATCCATTCCCATCAAATGCCCATACCATCTCTTAGTACTTCCTTTACAGTTTGACATTTAGGTTTGATCTTAACGTAGTGTTCCTTACTCGGTCTCTACACGTCTTACCCTCAATCTTCCGAAAAAAGGGCAGTTGCGCTGCCTTTAAAGTACTACACCAGTTTATTATATGGTTTTATACCTACATAATATTAATACAGATGTAATGAGCTAAAATCACTCCCCATCCCAAGTTCACTGCAATTCTTCCTCAAGCTTCTAGAAGTGGCAACGATGAAACGTATCTAGAAGCAGAAGTTCAAGAGAGAGGATTAGTTCAGCGGCTATATATAAACACCTTGTAAATTCTAAAGAAAGGCACATACATACATCAACAAACCAACAAGTGTGAGTGTAACAGAAACATTGCATTGAAGTGAACTCTCTATCAGAACTTTGGTGAATTTGCTGTGACGATGGATGAAAATCCGAAACCGTTTAGGAATATAAGAAATCTGGTATTTTATCTGGTTATTTGTTTGAATCACTGTCAAAAACCAAAAACATACAACTTACTTTCACTCTGCCAGTCAGTGTGTCAGTCTCTTCTCTCGCTACCATACTCCCTTTCTGAAATAATGTTGCAATGTAAAGTCCTTGTAGGGTTTTGTTATTTTCCACTTAATATATACAGTGTTCAGTTAAGTCTTAAAATCACTTAACCGAAATACTGTCACTTCCGACTAACCCCTACACACAGATTAAAGTTCTACTACATTCATAGAAATCCAAATTTGTGGAAAATCGGTTTACTGGAAACACCATTTTATAAAAAAAAGTTTTTTTTTTTAATTTTCTCGAAAAAAGCTACAACGATTTTGTTTAAATTTGGAATGCTTGCGGTATAGATAGAAACGTATAACTTTTTGTTGTTGTGGTTGGTTCCGCAAAGCTGGAAAGCATCAGAGATATTTTGCGTGATAGCCTGCATTTTTTTGTGGTCATCGACCGGTTTCCGGATGTTTGCCCATCATCAGGATGTTTTTATCAAAACAGTGTGATAACATAGACTTGCACAGAGCAAATTTAGCAACACTAAATTGAGTGCATCAACTAAATTTGCTCTGTGCAAGTCTACTTTATCATACTGTTTTGACTGAAACATCCTGATGATGGGCAAACGCCCGGAAACCGGTCGATGACCACAAAAAGATGCAGGCTATCACGGAAAATATCTCTCTCTGATGTATAACTTTTATTTGAAACAATTTTCTGAAAACATCTGTATGTCCCGACAGAAACAGATTTCAAACAGTAGTAAGATAAATTAAATCACCAGATAAAATAATACAATTGTTTCAACGATGTTAGTTTTTTTTTTTAAAAAATGAGTAAAAAAAGGCTTGGAAACCTTGAGCGTACTGTATTGGGGGATAACATCTCAAAATGGCAATATATCTCCTTAAGCCATGCTGTAGTCAGTCGGCTCAGAACAACTGGAAGATGTGGGCTTTACCAACTCATCCAATCTCGGGTTATGATAACCTCGCGTGTGTGTGTCCATCAGGCTGTCTGTCTGTGTTTGTACCTTTCTACCAATAAATTACAGATTATCGATTACATATCCCAATATGTAGGCCACTGAAAATAAATCCGGCAACATTAATTACGATTTTCTTACACCTAATAAGAGCAAGTATTAGCGTTCGTGGCAAATTTTCGAAGTTGAGTTTCCATGGGAACGTACTGAGGTCCCCTGAGTGCGAAAACCTTGCTTATAGCGACCGGCAAAACAGTTCCGGCCACATATAACATTACATTTAATAAATAATATAATATTGTCTGCTCTGTTTTTACCAGTTATTTGGTTCTGGGCGATTAATAGTTAACATTTTTAGAATAAATTGGACTTTGTGGTACCACATTACACTTATGGTATTAAATAAGTTAAATAAATAAAAAATGTTTACTAGTTTGTGTTTATTTATTATCAATTTGATTATTTTTATTCAGTTCAAATTGGTTTTTATTTTTTTAACTTCAAAATGCCCCTTAGTGGCGAGGATGTCGCACGTGCTGTAGCATTTATTGATGACGGCCGCTATCCATCAGATATGCAGCCATTGCTATTGGTGTTCACTACCAAACACTGCGAGATGCAGGGCAGCGCTACAGAGAAACAGGCTCATACTCAGGGCGACCAAGAGCCACTGAACTGCGGGAGAACGCCTCCAAGAAGTTCGAAATGTTCAAACTTCTGAGAGAACAGCTCGTTAGAGATTGAATGAGCAAGGTTGGATGGTTTTTCGCCCCACAAAGGGCCAGAACAAACCAGGAAGCACCGAATTTCTCGGTTTGAGTTTGCTCGATACATCAAATTGGTATATCGAGCAGTGGGCTAGTGTATTGTTTACTGACGAGTCCTGAATTGCCTTAAGAACCCTCTCTTGATCTTATTAATACAATTTAATCAAGATTTTTTTTTTTTTTAAATTGCGACGATACGTTTACTTGGGCTGCCATAAACCGTTTGAATGCCTAGACAAGCCTAACGACCTAGGCAGAAGAAATAAAGTTACCTTATTCTGGGTGCCGGGAATGTAGGCGTGGAAGGCAACGAAGCAGCCGACACCCTGGCAAAAAAAGGCCCTGCACCTGATCTCTTGAGGCCTAAGCTCTTTTGCGGAGTTACTCTTGGAAGAAATCAAGAAAGTGGAGGTGGCGTCTCTGGAACACTCTCCCGGGACTGAGGCAGGCCAAGGTCTGTCTGGAAGATTATAAACAGGAAAGGTCGAAGGCCTGCATCAGTCTGAGTAAAAACAAGATTTGTATTCTTACGGGATTTCTCACGAGGCACTGCAGACTCAGGGGTCACCTGAGGAAGCTGGGCCTGGAAGATGATAGCACATGCAGATTCTATGAGGAGATGGATGAAACGCCAATACATCTCCTTACCGACTGCGACGCCGTCACCCAAAGAACATTTAACGTAAGTATATATGTGTGTGTGTAGATAGTATACGAAGATTAATGAAAATCGTTAGATGGTCACTAGATGGTCGCAATACATAAACCCTCAAAAAAAAACATGTCCCACTTCCGGCTATTGGATTTTAAATGAAATCTTCGTGTCTGATGCTGTGGTATACACACTCATACAGACCATTTGTTAAAAAAATATTTCGTATTCAGGTGACCTCACTCAATACATGTATTTCCGGTGAAAATTCGATATCGAAAATTTGACACGATTACAATACTTCCTCTTACTAGGAGTAAGAGAAAGTAACTAGGAGTAAAAGAAAATAAATAAAGAAGAAATGAAAAGAAATATTTTTGTTTGGAGTAATTGTTGTGGATTGGGAATCAGTGCCGGTGGTTAGATAAAAACAATGCCGCCTCCGAGTGGTGGCATTGCCGGCTGCTAGGGGACACTTGGAAAGTTATAATTTATGCAGCCTCTGTCGGCAGGACAGACATGGTCCGATGTGGATCACTGTAGATATATCTGCAGACTGTTCTTCAGATAATCTACTAACCGCTACATACCTTCCCTGGCCACATTTCTATTGCTTTTTGTTATATATGTATATATGTATATATATATTGTGGTGTGTAACACTCACACCACTTTCTCTTGCTGCAATTTTCACATTTCTGAACAAACTATTTTCAAACATGGAATTTCTACCATTAATAACGGGTGTAACAAAAGCGTTGCGGTCATTTTTTTATTCCTCAACAGTACTTCACTAAGTTACTTTACTAACACTTACCAAAAGTTTCTTATTAGGTACCCCATTTACTTTCAGCTTATGCTTTGTGCAAAAATCTCCGATATTCGTGAACGATTTAAGAAATGATCTAATTGAAGCTAGAAATTCGGGCGATTTCGCGTCACTACATTAAAAAAAAGCTACCGCCACAAACATCGGAACTCTATTTTACTCAGCTAGAACGATTACACTCGGTTTTGGCTGCAAAATATTACTCTTGAGTTAATTGAGAAAATGTACTCCTTCAACAAGACAACACAAGGCCGCACACGTCACGTCAAACGTTCTCAGTAATCGTAAATTTCAATTTGGAGCTCCTCCCTCACGCAGCTTACAAATTTGGCGCCCTCTGATTACCATCTCTTCCGCTTGATGAACCACTTCTTACATGGTAAAAAATTTACAAATACGGTGGAGATGAAAACAGGATGTTTGGAGTTTTTTGCCTCCAAAGGAAGCTCCAGGTATCGGAAGGGCATCGAATTGTACTCACAGATGGGTTCAAGTTGTGGAAAATGATGGCCTGTATTTCGAGGAGCAAGCTTAGTAGGCGAGTAAACAAACCAATTTTGAATTGTAAAGTAAAAAACGCAAAGAACTTTGTTACATCCATATATAATCCATTGTTATTAATCACTCCATCCATTTTTTCCAATCAATCCATTTTTGTGCCAGTAATTCCTCTTTAAAAAGCTATCACCTTCAAAAGGTATCGCTCTCGTCTTGCTACCAGGTCATTTGGGGAATCAGGAAGAGGTAGAGAGGTTAACCAAATTAGACGCCTTTTTCTCTATCATTACTCCCCAGCATGCTGTTCGCACATCCTAGGTCACATGTCTTTCAAGCTTTCAGGCAGCTTCACAGCATTATTTATTATTATTCAAAGAAGGGGAGGGCGAAACCCTACGGTATCCAAAGCCTCCTTGGGCCCATATAGCTACCCCTAAAGAATAACCACTACTCGGTCTGGAACAAAAGTCCCGTCCCAGGTTTTACCCATCTAAGTTTCACCACAGACCGACAAATCGGACCAAAACTTTAAAAGGACATAGCTTAAGATCCTCTACCGATGTCCTATTCCGGCCGAAGGTCCTAAACCTAATCTCCTCACAGCCCAAACACTCCGTCATCAGATGCATGGGTGTTTCCTCCGCCGTCTCACAAACTTTACAAAAGGGGTCAGGCATGAGTCCCATTGTATAGAGATGTCTCCTTAAACAACAATGCCCAGTGAGGAAGCCAACCAGATGCCTGAGAGAGGTCCCTGAAAGACAACGGATCCCGCTACTCAAAGCTCCGTCCATAAGGATGAGGGCTGTGAGGTCATCCACGTCTGGAAGCCCGACAAACATGTGCCAAAAGACACACCAACAGCAGGCTCTGGACCAATGAAAGGGAGAGAGGCGCTTGATTTGGCAAACCTATCCTCCTCCTCATTCCCAAAGATTCCCATATGACCTGGAACCCAGACCAGAAGCGCATCCTTCAATGAAGAAAGATCTTCCATTCTTTTAGAACATTCCAACACCAATCTGGAAGTGAAGACGCATGAGCTAAGCGCCTTCAAAGCAGCCTGGCTGTCCGAGCAGATACAAACACCTTTTAAATTAGTGTTACACACCCTCTCATCCAAAATACAGCAAAGAATTGCATAAACCTTAGCCTGGAAAACGGTGGCCCACTCACCAAGGGGCGCTACCAAATGATCTCAAAATACCGTCTCAAAATAGACGGCAGCCCCAGACCTACCATCCATCCTGGAACCGTCCGTGTAGCATCGGAGATAATTCTCAGGAATCACCCCAGACGGACCCAGGGTTAACCAATCTTCCCTAGAAGGCAACCTAACCCTGTAGGAATGACCAAAGACAAAAGTCTTCAACATCCTATCAGAAGGGAAACCTGTAATGGGAATCCTTAAAAGCATCTCGCGATAAATGGTAGAATGACCATATCGCATACCCTGCCAAAAACCTGCCTGTTTAATTCTATAACAGGCTTTCATTGCCTGGTTTTTCACCTCTTGAAAGAGAGGTGGAATCACTAACAAAGTCTCCATAGATGCGGTCGGTGTAGTCCGAAACGCACCAGTCACCGCCAGACAAGCCAAACGTTGGATTTCTTCCAACAGCTGCCTAGCGGATCGTGTTTCAATGCGACGCCACCACACCAAAGCCGCATATACCAATCTAGGTTTAATGACCATGCAATAAATCCAGAACATCATCTTGGGAGTGATCCCCCAGTTCTTACCTACAACTCTTCGACATTGCCAAAAGGAGATTATTGCCTTTTGATGCTGTGTCTTAACATGTTCCAACCAGTTCAATTTATTGTCGAGAACTACTCCAAGGAACTTCACTGATTTACTAACCTGTATGGAAGTGCCTAACAACCCACTGTATGGGAGGTGTAAAACCCACTATCTTCCTTCTATGAGTAAATAGAATTGCCTGGGTCTTATTAGGATTAATGAAAAGACCTTTATCTTGTGTGCAACAATATACCATGTTAAGGGCGCTTTGCATTAAGTCCGAAATAGTGGACAGACAGCGCCCTAACAATAAAATAACACCATCATCGGCATATGCTTTCACATTAAATCCCGATGAATTCATCCTAACCAAAAGGTTATCCATGACGACGCACCACAACTTTGGTGAGAGACAACCCCCTTGAGGGCACCCTCTCCCCGCTTGTACTATCATGGTGCGCCCGCCAAGGGAAGCCTGTATAACCCTACTCCTAAGATAGACACCTATCCAATTGATTAAGACGGGATGTATACCTTTTCGTACCAAGGCATCTTCGAGAGCATCAAAATTCTCTGTCAAATGCCCCCTCAACATCAAAGAAACACCCTAGGGCATATTCTTTTATCTCCAGAGCAGATTCTATCCTTCCGACGAGACAATGTAATGCAGTCTCTGTCGACTTACCCACAATATAAGCATGTTGGTTAGGATGGAGTGGATGATCCCTTAATGGGCCATCAGTAATATACCTATCCACCAACTTTCCAAAGTTTTCAAGAGAAAAGACATAAGACTAATAGGTCTAAATGCCTTAGGGTCAGAGTAGTCGCTTCTTCCCGGCTTGGGAATAAAGACTACCCTTACATCTCTCCATAATGTTGGTACATAACCAAACATCAAACATCCTTTAAAAAGTCTTAACAATACCTTCGTCAGCACGTCCCCACCATTTTGCAACAGACAAGGATAAATCCCGTCCGGTCCAGGTGACTTGAAAGGTGAGAAACTTTTACTGCCCAAATTACTCTATCATGCGTGACTACCTCATCTAAGGTGGATACATCATCAGGGTCCAATCTTCTTCCGCCCACCAAAGATGAAGCGCATTTAAACCAATATTATCCGGGAAGTGAGTATCAAGCAGAAGCTGCAGTGTCTCCCCTTCCCCTCTGTAAAGGAACGATCAGGGTATTTTAGGGTACCTAACTGACAGTCCTTATCCTTACTAAGAATCCGTACCAGCCTAGATGATTCCTGGAACGAATTTAAATCCTCACAAAAGGATCTCCAGGAATTTCTCTTGGCTCTCCTCAGAGCATATTTATATGCTCTTTTAATACTGTTATAACTATCCCATGATTCCGAGGAATCAGCAAGGACAGCCTTCCTGTACGAGCCCCTTACCTGTCTCCTTAGTTTCTCCAACGAAGAGGACCATCAGGGGTTCTTACTACCCTTAACCACCTTGGGAGGACAGGACTCCTCAAATGAGGATCTAATGTGTTCATGAAGAATACCAGCCTCCCTTTCCAATTCCTCTATACCATCAGGGGCTTCTGATTGGATAGTCAGTTTATCTTCAATAATTCTAGAATATAAACCCCAATCCGCCCTCCTAGGATTCATATAAGTAGCCAGGGTAATTGGATCAATCCCCAGACTAAACCTAATCATCCTGTGATCGGAGATGGAAGCCTCAGGACTCACCCTCCATCCTTAATCAAACCAAAAATTCCTAGAAGCAAGGGTAATATCAATGACCTGTCTTCTAATCCTAGCAACAATAGTGGGTTCAGTACCCCTATTCAGGACCTCCAATCGCGTGCCCACCACGAAATCCATGAAAGCGCGACCTCTACCATTGGTGTCGCTGCTCCCCCAGACAACATGATGTGCATTCGCGACACATCCTATAATAACACGTATGTTATTGGCCTCCGAAAACTGAACCAAACCCATTAACTCCTGAGGAGGAGGAGAGGGACCATCATAGGGGAAGTAAGCCGAAGCCACAACTACGTCGCGACGACACCCACCAACCCCCAGACCAACCCTCACCGCCACCAAATCCCGAGAGCAGAACTGTCGAAGCAGAACAGCGCCGACACTCCGACTGGCAAAGATGCATGCCCTAGAATGCCCCCGCCATCCGCCACGAACAGTCTGCCATCAACCACACTCAATCCTCGAACCAAACCTTTATAGGCATAAGGTTCTTGTATTAAATTCACAGCATCTGGATGAACTCATTGGGTTTTCAGTAGTGTAAGATTGGCGGTTCCAGACAGGGCTGTCGGGAAGATGTTGCTGTGTTTCTTCACGTTTTTCTCTTAAACTGTAGGGAAGGCATTGTGATTTCTAAAGACATATCTGCATGATGGAGCTTATGCCCGGGAACCCCATAGGGATAACTACATATCCTATCTACACACAAAAATACCTATCACCTTTATTTGAAACATTTTCCCGGTAAAATTGATTTTTTGGGGAGTTGTGATGGACCTGTAGCTTCTACAGTACCACTTCAGTACAATATATGGTTCTACCACCTATATCATATTAATTTTCTTTATAAGCGTTACTAGATTTCCAAATTTTGAAGTAAATCCACCAAACGTGTGACTTTACTACAAGTTTTTGAGTTTTATAGTATTTCCTCGAAAACGGCTGCAACGACATTCTTTAAAACTTGGAATGCTTGCTCCATAGATATGTAGGCCTATCACTTTTATTTGCAGGGAATTCTGCATAATTTGTGGAGTTAAAGTTCTAATGTTATATGGATTGATTGAAAGTTTGTTATTGGCGCTCAAAATTTTCGTCATTTTATTCATGATTGTACATGTATAGCGCTATGTGAAGTGTGAGTGTTTCACACCAGAATTTTTTTGTTTTTTTTTTATTTATTGGGAAGACAATATAATAGGTTTGTATGTGGGAGATAGCTAAAAATAAACAGGCTCTACTAGACAAGTTAGAGTTGTTAGAAGCCAATTAAAACCTAGCTAATTAGTGCCGACGTAACAAGGTTGAATTCAATACCAGGCAATTGAGAATTCTGAATTCTAGGGGGGGCAGGCAAATCCGTCACCTCATCGCAAACAATGTCCGCATTTATATCTCACTATGTACCATGTCTAAATATATCTGTCTAAAGACTATACAAGTTGAAGGAGGGCTACGCCCCTGGGACTCCCATTTTTTTATTATTATTATTATTACTTTTTCTTACTCCTTAGTCAAGAAGTGCTGCGATCGTGTCAAATCATCGAAATCTGAGTTTTCACCGGAAATACATGTTCTTAGGTTCTCTGAGTGCGAAAAATGTTTTTTTTTAAAAAAATCTGGTGTGAAACACTCACAGAACTTTCTCTTACTCCAGTTCTCAAAATTATAATTGATAAATTTCATAGTTTGTGTACCAAATTTAATGAAATTCGTCGAAGACTGAAAAAAACTGTTTAGTAAAAGCGCACTTCCGGTTTATTAATTTTTTGAAACTCGGAATTTCGGCCATCTGTTTATTTCTAATTAATTTTGTTTGGATGATAGAATTGTATAATCAACTATGATAGCCCTTTAGAGAAAAACATAACCCCACCCCTCCTCCAAAAGTTCCTTTAAATGACTTTTCTCAGAGAAATGTTTTGAATAAATGTTGTAGATCTTTGTATGTGTAGTTGATATAAAATGTTTGAAAAAAATCGTCAGAGCCCTTTTTTGAGAAAATTGCAAGAAAGTCAAAAAAATGCCAGAAAACTGAAAAATACATTTTATTAAAAACGCACTTCCGGTCATCCAATTTTTTTCAAATTCGGATTCCAACAATACATTTAATTCTAATTAATATTGTTTAGATGATAGAATTGTATGGTAAACTGAAATAGCACTTTAGAGGACAACCCACCACCCCCTCCAATAAAAGTGCTCTTAAATGCATTTTCCCTGACAAATGTTTACATAAAAATTGTAGACCTTTGTATTTGTACTTGATATAACAAGTTTCAAGAAAATCATTGGAGTCATTTTTGAGAAAGTCGCAAAAAAGTAAAATAACCAACTAGTAAAGTGGTACTTCCGGTTGAGGAATTTTAAAAGATGACCCACTGTCGGATCTTCATGGTGATACCTAAACGATTTTTCGTTTTTGAGCTATGCTGTTCACATACACAGACCATTTGCTAAAAACCACTTTTTGGGACTTAGGAGACCTCAAAACGGATATTTCCAGTTAAAACTCGATATCGAAAATTTCAGCATGATTACAACACTTCCTCTTACTAGGGGTGAGAGAAAGAAAAAATAAAAATTGATTTTATAGCGGTT
The DNA here is from genome assembly GCA_011037195.1 of Triatoma infestans. Lineage (NCBI taxonomy): Eukaryota > Metazoa > Arthropoda > Insecta > Hemiptera > Reduviidae > Triatoma > Triatoma infestans. Next base: position 1,062 of record JAAEAF010011807.1, on the reverse strand, counting down.
TTGGAAGTCTGTCCAATTAGTTCAAATTTATATTTTGGGCAAGCTTCTTAGTTTGGTCACAGAGCGGTGTACATAAAGCCGATCAGGTATATATAAGTAGCATTTGAAAAATGGTTGAAATTTATGTAAATTATATTATTAAATAATAATAACGATTATTATTATTATGATTATTAATATTATTGAGATAGAGGTAAATACGGCGATAATATAGTGTAAGATGTAATTGTTATGTTATATGTTGTCGGGGGGGGGGTAGAGACAATATGTGCCAGAGCATTTGATTTATCGGTGCACAGGTAGGATCGCGGCCCTAATTGCTGCATTATCAATCACGGCACTTGATCCTCTAACAGTGTTACACTGGCTAACCTGTTTCTGTAACATATATTTAACCTATCTGACCTTTTTACTCTATTAATATACCATATCAAACATATAACTGTATTACTATATTTTAATATATATGTATAATATACACATGTATAATCTGGTGTGAAGCAGTCACAGGACTGACTCTTACTCCTCCTAATACAATTATACACTCACCTGCAAAAAATTACGGCACTTAAAAAAATTCCATTTAATAAATAATATAATATTGTGTGCTCTCTGTTTTCACCAGTTATTTTGTTTTGGGCGATTAATAGTTAACATTTTTAGAGTGAATTGGGCACTTTGTACATTACACTTGTGGTATTCAACAAAATTAAAAATAAATCAAAAATGTTTACGCAGTTTTTGTTCATTTATGATCAATTTGTTTAATTTTTATTCAGTTCGAATTGATTTTCATTTGTTTTAACTTCGTTTTAGCTTGTCCCTTAATTAAGGAAATTAAGAAATTCAAATTTTAAAATGCCTTCCCGTAGTGCCGAGGATGTCGCACGTGCTGTATGTAGCATTTATTGATGACGGGATTGATGATTAGATATGCAGCCATTGCTATTTGGTGTTCCCTAACCAACTGTGCGAGATGCAGTGCATCCTTACACTCAGGGCGTCCAAGGACCACTGAACTGCGAGGACTGTTTTACGAAATCGTCATCTGACAGCTGTTGT
>JAAEAF010011806.1:0-21182 GCA_011037195.1 Triatoma infestans | reverse complement strand
CTTCTCTACCACGAGACCATTAGACTCTGAATGATGGGGGGCCAACAAATTTGACGTACTAAGGCAAAGATTTGAGGATTATTTAAAAACAAAAAAATACAATAAAACTTTATTGAACTTTTTTCATATGCCAAAATTATAATTACAATTATTATTATTATAAAAAAAAAATCTGGTGTGAAACAGTCACACAACCTTTCTCTTACTCTAGTCTTTAAAATTGTAAATGACAAATTTTATAGTTAGTATATCAAATTTAATGAAATTCGTCGTTATTTTTATAAAGAAAATCGCACAATTTGAAAAAAAACTATTCAGTAAAAACGCACTTCCGGTCATTCGATATTTTTCAAACTCGAAATTTCAACAATATATATATATATATATAATTCTAATTAATATTGTTTAGATGATATAATTGTGTAATAAACTAAACTAGCACTTTAGAGGTAACCATAACCCCACCTCTCCCCCAAAAGTAGCCTTAAATGAGTTTTCCAGGAGAAATGTTTCAAATAAAAGTTGTAGCTCTTTGTGTATGTAGTTGATATACTAAGTTTCAAGAAAATCGTTAGAGCCATTTTTGAGAAAATCGCAAAAAAGTAAAAAAAAAAATCAGTAAAGTGGTTACTTCCGGTTAAGGAATTTTGATAGATAACCTACTGTCGGATCCCATGGTGATATCTAAACGGAATATTAAGTTTGAACTTTCTACGATTTTTTGTTTTTTTGAGCTATGCTGTTCAGATACATACACACAGACCGTTTTCTAAAAGCCACTTTTTTGGACCCAGTGGACCTCAAAACGGATATTACCGGTGAAAACTTGATATCGAAAATTTCACACGATTACAATAATTCCTCTTACTAGAAGCAAGAGAAGATAATTAAATGATATTTCAAAATTAAAATCAAGAAACCCTTTTCTTTTTTTTACTTCTTTTCCACGAAATGCGTTTCTCAAGCTTATTGCTCCCAACAACTTAACTTTGTCCATTACCCCCCCCCCATCGGAAGAAGATTAATCGAGAAGATTTTTAACGAAATATCTTTGCTCTCTACCATCCAATAAACAGCTGTAATATATCTGCTAGATGTTGGCATTAAATTTGAGAAGGAAATTACGAACATTAACAAATTGGAAATCCAATAATTTATCGTAGTATTTCATAATTTTTAACTACATTATACAGAGAGAATAAGAATAAAAATTGAAGGAAAAAATATTTAAATTATATAAAACAAAATATAGAAGAAGAAGAAGAAAAAAAAAAAGTTAACGGAAGAAGACAGTATGTTGACCTAGTGAAAGCAGACAGCTGTTACCGTTAAGGTCATACGATTAGCTAATAAGCATGGCGTAAGCCATTGTTTGCCCAGAGTAGAAGAGTTTAGAGTCTTGTCCGTTTTAAAAGAGCCGTCCTCTGTCTTTTGCTCTTTTAAAAGAGTGAGTGAGAGAGTTAAAAGAGAAAGCCGCACTCTGGCGGACGGCACGTGCTCTATAACATTGATTTGTGGTTCTGTTTTTAAACACCCATATATTATAATATTTACGATTGCATTCGCTTCATCAATTCTCTAATTGTTGTGTGAATAAATATTATTATAACATTTATATTATAAACCATTCAAAGAGTTTTTTTTAGCCAAATTGCTCAAGGTCTTGGGGTAAGTATTTTTTTTTAAGATGTAAATATTCTAAATTTTTTATTGCATGTCTTACTTCTCAATAAAGAACTTGCGATGGACGATTGTACTTAAACATGTCATTAAAAATATCAATTGGAGGACGAGGTATAAAAAATGATTTATTTATCTACAAAATCATCTACAAAATTATTAATCCTAAAATATCATGTATCTACGTATTAATTTACAATTTTCATCATTTATTATTTTCTTTTTACAGACAAATTTATTACATTAATTTAATTAAATTAATTACAAATAAATGTCTTATATGTTTACTAATTGCATGGTATGTACGTGTTTGTTATGTGTGCGACCAAAACATTTCAAAAATTCAAAAATCTCAAATTTGATATTAATTTTAAGTATCAACATCGCATCTTGACAGGATTGATGCAGGGGATTATTGCAGATCTATTGTGCCCCCGGAGCTTTCTCCAAGAAGCGTTCTCTAGCTACAGACAACATTGCCATCACCGGATAGTGAGTTGTAAAGGCTCCCAGGAAGAAAAAAATCCAAGGGCAGCATGCTGGATTCGAACGCGGGACCTCCGCGTTGTTAGTTTAGTCCAACGCGCTACCACTGAGCTAATCCCTTCCTTCTCCTTTGGCTTTCGCCAATTAACTTGGGACGGAGACCCTAATTTGTGTACTGTGTAAATTGTATGTAGTTTAAGTGTATTGTGCACTGTTCTGATGGAAGTGCACTGAGCTGTGGTAACCCCTTGGGATCGTTACTCCCCAAGTAACTGCATGCAACAGATACCCCTTGCGAGCATCTTGCAAGGAAGTTTTGTTTTTGAAACCTTGTGCATCTGTACTAAAAAATGTTTCTCTCAGATTACACAATTTTCACAAAAAAAGCTTTTCACGATGATTTTTCTTCAGTAGTTGCGTACTAACTACACAAATAAATGCCTCATCAGTTTTTATCTGATTCTTATATTTTTTTTTTCAAAGAAAAATAAGTTTTGGAGGGATCTAATTTAAGCTGTCTTAATCCCTTTGCTAAGATATTAAGAAAGAGGACGTTGCAATACAATATAGATAGGTAAACATGTGTAATCCTTACTTATTTACTTACTCCCGGCGCTACAGGTCTGGGTGACCCTTGGCCTCCTGGATTATCCATCTCCCTACGTCTCTATCCATCGCCTCCCTCTTTCAATTTCGAACTCCAAGCTTCGCAGCGTCCCTTGCCACCTCGTCGTCCCATCTGTTCCGTGGTCTTCCTCTTCTTCTTTTTCCATAGATTTTCATCTCCAATATCTTTTTAGGCAAGCTCGTTGATTCCTTCTTACGTAAAATTTGTCAATTTGTGAATTGTGAGAGTGAATATGAACATAATAGTTCAAATATCCAAAAACATGATATTAGCCAAAAATCGGACACAAAGTTTTCAAACAAAACCGTATTTGGGAATGCCACTTTACTTGAATTTTATGTAATTATACATGTTGCAACATATAAATACCCACGGATACACGCACACACAAACGCAAACTTACTTTTCACTAAAAAAACATATTTTTCTTATTCACGTCACCTGCCTGAAAGGGGGGGTATCTGCTGCATGCAGTTACTTGGGGAGTAGCGATCCCAAGGGGTTACCACAGCTCAGCATTCCCCATGCACAAGAACTCAGAACAGTACACAAGACACTTAAACCACATACACGGTACCCTTTACAGACAAGGACAAATACAGTACACAAACTAGGGTCTTTGTTTCTAGTTAATGGCATAAGCTTCCTATGAGCCCCTACAACTCACTGTCAGATGATGGGCAGTATTGTCTGTAACTAGAGAACACTGCTTGGAAGCTTGGAGAAGGCTCCGAATCTTTCAGGTCGTAGTGCAATAATCCCCAACAACAATCTACGTACAATCTACTCATGTCACCAATTTCGAAAATCTGGCATATATTGTAGTGAAGCAATTACTTTAGTGAAAAGCTTAACGTTACTGCTCCCCCAGAACTTCCCGGAAAAAACACAATTTTCCTAGGGAAAATGATAGATAATCATGTGTTTAGATAGTATACGAAGTTAAAAGACAATTGATGGTGCTATCTTCATATCAGAAGATAGTTCCTAAACGAAATATCAGTTTAAGCTTCCTCCGATTGTTCGTTTTTGAGATATTTTGATCACACACTCAGGAGACGTCAAAACATGTATTTCCAATGAAAACTCAATTTAATAAATTTGACACGATTGTAATACTTCCTCTAAGTAATAAACTGTAGGAATTTTATTGAATGAATGACAAAAACAGGACTTAAACATTCAGTATGACGAGACTCTTAAAGCAGAATTGACTTTCTTTTTTTTTTAATCAAAACACACTACAGGGCGTATCTGAGCTCGCGCTCATCCTAGCCCGCAAACTGTTCATCCATCGCAATCGGCTTTACTATAAACAGAACTGTTTCTATATATACATAAATCACTAAATAAAGGAGGGATGGGCACTCAAAAGTGCACATAAATGAACATAAAAACTAAAGCATCCTAGGCTAACCACAATATACCCTAGAACACATACAAACCTCACACAGTTAATAAATACAGTCTTATCTTGCACATCCATACAAGACTAGCCTAAGAAACCTCTCAGTACTCGATATTCCTGAGAGGTCATCTAAAATTCTACAGCTACCCGAATCTAACGCACACAGACCACAGACAAACAATAAATTACTAACATACAAAACAAACCCCCAAGACGTACGCCACGATAGAGCAGATTCCGCAAACATTTTGAAGGCATTATATGCCGTCACATTTTCCAGAAGCAAGGGCAGGGTGTCATTGCTAAGGTTAACATGAAATCCAATTCCTCGCCACAAGTTTGTGCGGAGAGTTTCATAGAGTTCACAGTCTAAAAATATGTGTTCAGCGGTCTCCTCTTCGCCATAGCGACATCGATCATCTCTCACTAGCCCCATTCAAAACCACTTGTCATTTATCTGCCCATGCTCGGGTTACAAGTCTAGAGACCGCATATGAAAAATCCGTTGGGATTTTATTCTATTACCGTCCCGGACTATTGCCGTCGCGTCTGGAAGATACCTATAAGTTGTCCTTCCCTTCGCAGAACTCGTCCAACGGGTTTTCCATATGTCCAAAAGAAGTAAAACTGACCTTCTCAAAGGAGGACGTCTCGTCACTTAGTTAACCGAAAGAGCACTTTTTTGTTTTGAGGATTATAGTGTTTTGAGGGTTATGCTGTGACAAGGTGTTATTTCAACATACTGTACGATTCACCAAACACTTATATTATATTAATTTTTCTGATTATTTATTCCTTATTTGTATATAATTTATACTTTTATGGTAATCATAAATATTTTAGTCTAGTTAATAACTTTATACAGTTTTGAACAATTTAATAAAGCGTTTAACGCCCACCATGTCCAGCTCCTAAAATAAACAATAATGTAGCCATTATATCGACTGACATTTAGAATAAACCGGGTTATTATACTGAAGTAGATATATTAAGTGTTACATCATTTAGAAAAATAGAGTTCACCTCTCTACTAACTGGCGCCAAACAATACGCCAATCTTAGACATTAAACATATTGAAGGATAAGTAATATAACTTTAATTAATTATTGATAACTATAGTATTTTGTGTTCTACTTTCCTACTGAAATGAAACTTGAATTTTTTGTAACTTAATATAAATAACACCGTTTTAACCCACAAAAACCTATCTAAATGTTATAAAGTAAATCCACGTCATTGATTTTTGCCTGCTTTTTTTGCTGTAAGAGAAAAATTGAGTTCTTCTTACAGGGAGTAAATTTTCTGAAGTCCCCATCAAAAAAAAAGACTGAGCGAATGGTCTGTGTGTATGTGAACAAAATATCTAACAAAATAACATATAGCAGGAAGCTTTAAACACCATTGTCGAATCTGCCCCGAAGGTTTTGAACCAAATCTTCAAATAGAAAACCTAATGGAAGATATTAATGAATGATTTTTTTAACAGCTTCTCGCGATGTTTTCAAAAATGATTTCAACGATTTTCTTTAAACTATTTTGTAAACTAGAGGTGAAGGATGTGTCTGAAATGTTTTTGTTAAAGTGGTTCATCCTTAATTTCCCACAGTATGTTGTTCCCGGGATGAATTCATTGTTAGTGTTGTTAACAAACGTCGCCATGTCTGCTGCCTGAGAAGCCGTGAAACAAACAGCACGTTGGTACCAGTGACGAGGACGATTGTGTTAACTTCACTGGAATACTGCAATCACCTAGGCTTTCTACCAGTTGCAGAGGTGTTTATGGGCAAATAAATATTAGAATGTAGATGGATTAGAATGTATCCTAATTCACTATAACCTCAAAGATTCTAAAGGCCTTTCTAGTTAGTGTAAGAATTCTTCTTGCTAGGCAAAGCTTGCTAAGACTCAAGTATAATATGCCGACTGCATAAGTAATATTAAGGTCAACTAAAAATGGAATCTTTACTTAACATTTAATGAATTATTTTCTCCAATTTTAAGAAAGAGAATAATATATTTACAGTTCTCTTACTATAAACATTGTAACAGGGCAAAGAAATATGACTTTTCAATCAACGTTTTTAACTTAAGTACTTTCATCATATCGATTGCATTCCTTTAAGCTACTTGTCGCGTATTTCTGCGCGAATTGATAACGGAGGGACAATTAGTTGTTGGAGCCACCCTCACTGTGTTTGAGATCTGACTGGTCGCACGGTAGAGCCAGTCGTACTTTCTATTATTCTATTTATATGAAGATTCATGCTAATTTTTATTCGTATTATGCATATTACTATTGGTGCCTTGCACAATATTGCATTGATTAAAGGATCATATTGTCAAACCTGTTGAGGTAATCTGGTAAGCAGCGCCGTCTGCATTTCTCATTGGGTCTAGCTCAGCGAGTCAGTTTCAAGTTTGCCTTTGTAGTCCTAACTAGGTACTCCACTAGTGAACTTCTAGTCCTGCTACCGACGGCCATCTTTGAATCCACAGCACATAATTTCTAAAACAGGAACTCTATTATTTTTGCAGCTCCAAGCCACTAGTTCATCCAATTGAATCTCATTTTATTCAAGACATCTCGTCACAAGAACTTTCAAGAGGGATTATTACGATCTTCTCAATTAATTCTTTTATCAGGTTGGGACTCCAAGGATGGTGGTAAGAACAGTTATTTGGTCCTTTTCCCATCCTAATTACCTGCGATTATTATTATTATTATTATTGCCAATATCTACTTTAACATTCTTGCTTCACTAGCTGAGGACTTGGCTAATCTTAAGGAAGCATTTTACAATATTACGCATATTGCTGTGATCATCAACTAAATTTGAGCGATTTAATTTTCATCACTGGCAATTTTATGTACATTGCAATTTATTATTTAATACCTTATACTAAATTCTTATATTGAAATTCTAAAGAACTGGTACCAATCAAATCTGATAGCTGCATTACACAGCTTTTTATACTCAACTGTGTGGTCAGTCAGATATAGCAACTTTACTTCATTTCTAGTGCACTGTGGATGTGTCACATCCAGAGCTGGGCCTCCGTTGAATAGAAGCTGGTTCGCAGGACTTGTACTTGCATCCATAGCTTCAAACGCCAGTACCTAGGATCTGCATGTGAGCTACATCACTTTCCAGGCCATTACCAATGCGTTGCACATCAACATTGCCCGCTGAAGACCAGTAATCGGGTTATCACTGTAACCCTTTACATGTAGTGAAGGAAATATATGCAAGGTTCAATAGAAAACTTCAGCACTCATTCTTATTACCTCGCCCACTTGAATCCCAATCTTTAGCAAGTGGAATAGTTCCCCCACTATCATATAATTTTTTCTTTATAATTGGTTCTCACATCTAAGATACTATCTAACACTTATTGGCTATGAACACCTTGTTCATCAAATTCCATCTTTTATTATGTATCATAAGAAGGACATGCTGGACGCTTTTCGTAATTACCTTCTAAGTAAAGATATAGACGTAATACTAAATTCCAGGTTTAATGAATATTACAGAATAATCAGCCCACTTGGTAATAGTAATTCCTCCTTCTTGCACTTTGATTGCCATATTGAAAAAATTAGTGTTATGACCCAAATCCGGATGATGATGTCAAAAAAAATTCCCTAGAATCATAGTTATTAATGGTCAGAAATTACAATTTTCCCCAGATGAACTTTGTGGCTTATGTGGTGTTGGCCTTGACGACCTCTGTCATTTCCTATTTGAATGTTCCGCTTTGAATACTGTTAGACACAAATTTATAGCTACATATCAAGCATGTCTCTAATTATTCCACACTTGAATTTTTAGAGCAAGTAGTCGTCACCGTTAATTCCATAGCCCAAACTGACAGATATATTTTTATTTGTTGTACCTATCATAACTACACAAGTATTATTTTGTAATTTCTTATTTAGAGAATTTTATTTTATTTAATTTTTTTGTTTTGTTTAATTTCTTTCATCACAGTTTTCTATTAATTTATTAAGAATAATTTAACTTGCTTAATGATAATTTTATTATATGTCTGAACTTCATTGATAACAATGTGTTGATAAGACGTTTTATTTAAGATATTCTTCTATGCGATTTTTTTTTCAGTTTTAATTATTATTTTCTTACTTTATGATTCATTATGTTTATTGTTTTATACTAGATTAGATTGGTTTTTTGGTTTTGTTTTTTCATATTTTTTTTATTTATTATAATGTTGCAAATCCTTTGCCAACAGATTGTATATTTGAGTGCAAATAAATATATATATAAAAAAAAAATATATAATTTTTTTTTCTGTTCTTACTTCCATCTTTTTCATAAAGTCCTCTCCTGAAATGAACATTTCTTTAAACTTTAAATGACTACTTAAAGATATTTACTTGTCTCTAGATTTCATTAAAGATTATCAGAACGACCCTAAAACAATGTAATATATTTCTCACTTGGCCTGTGTATAAGAATCTAAGTGTATGTAATGAAGAATACAATATGTATCAGAGTGCGACATTGACTTCTTGACGACGATGGTAGTAGACAACAAGGTAGACGAAAAATGTTTGAATATTTTAGCGTCACAATCAAGGTGAACATCTTTAGAAGTATCAAAAACCAAAGAATAATAAAAAAAATAAATAAATAAAAGAGAGAGAGACAAGATGGTTATCAGTAAATTTAAAAGTAGGTAATTTATTATTTGGAATAATACAAATAAAGGAATGACCACCAACGAGAAAAATCACACCCCAACTTTACTTTTATTTTTTTTAAAGAATTACATTAGTTTTTTTTTTTGTTTTTGGTTTTCTTTACTTTATTTGCAATTATGTTTAATTTTATTAAATCATTTATTTATTTATTTAAAGATTCTGGCATTACTCTTCCAGTTTTGCTTGGGAGAAAAAAAATTTAAAGTAAAAAAATAATAAAAATTTGAATAGTAATTGAGAACTGACAGACAGATAATTAATCGATCTTTAGTAAAAAATCTGGTGTGAAACACTCACACAACATTCTCTTACTCCAGTTCTCAAAATGATAATTGACAAATTTTATAGTTTGTGTACCAAATTTAATGAAATTCGTCGAAAAAACTGAAAAAACTGTTCAGTAAAAGCGCACTTCCGGTTTACTAATTTTCTTGAAACTTGGAATTTCAGCCATCCATTTATTTCTAAACTAATTATGTTTGGATGATAGAATTGTATAATCAACTAGGATAGCACTTTAGATGAAAATCTAACCCTACCCCTCCCCTAAAAGTGCCCTTAAAAGAATTTTCCCAGAGAAATGTTTTAGATAAAAGTTGTAGATCTTTGCATGTTTAGTTTATATACGAAGTTTCATAAAAAATCGTCGAGCCATTTTTGAGAAAATTGTGAAAAAGTGAATAAACATTTAGTAAAGTGGTAAAGTAAACGCACTTCCGGTTTCCGATTTTTTTCAAACTCGGATTTCAACAACATATTTAATTCTGATTAACATTATTTAGATGGCAGAATTGTGGAAATAAACTGAAATAGCACTTTAATGAAAACCTAACCCCACCCTTCCCCCAAAAGTGCCCTTCAGAGCATTTTCCCGGAGAAATGTTTCAAATAAAAGTTGTAGCTTTGTATGTGTAGTTGATGGTCGAGTTTAAAGAAAATCGTCGGAACCATTTTTGAGAAAATCGCAAAAATAAAAAAAAAAACTAGTAAAGTGGTACTTCCGGTTAAGGAATTTTGACAGATAACGTAATGTCAGATCCCATGGTGATACCTAAACGGAATATCAAGTTTGAACTTTCTACGGTTTTTCGTTTTTGAGCTATGCTGTTCACATACATACATACAAACACACGGACACACGACACACACACACCACACACCACACACAGACCATTTGCTAAAAACCCTTTTTTGGCTCAGGGGACCTCAAAACGGATATTTCCGGTTGAAAACTCGATATCGAAAATTTGACACGATTACAATACTTCCTCTTACTAGGAGTAAGAGAAAGTAAAAATATAATATGTACATAATTTAATTTGTTAATTTTTTTTTTTTTTGTAAATACTTTTTGTGACCTATACTAAGATATAATTCTTCCCTGATACTTAAATTTGTATTATAAAATATCGTAGGAAGAAAAAAAATTGTGAGAAAAAGCTGTTATTCTCAAAAATTAGTCGCGACAAACCTCATCTACTGAATTTAAGATATTTGGAGTTATAGGGGATATATAGGTACTGTAATATATATTTTAAAATCACTAGTTCAAAAAAAAAAATATCGAATATTGAATAGAATTGTGAATTGGAGAATTTTATTGCTGTTTGCACCAGCATAAATTTTATTGGTTCACTAAATCCTATGCGGAGTTCAGGGATTCGAGTCTGGTGCTAGCCTTAGATTTTTTTTTTTTTTCTTCCTAGGAGTCTCTACTGCTCAGTGTCCTGTGATGGTTAGTGCTGCCTGACCTTCTTTATTATAGTATAAAAGCATATATAATTATATATATTTGGTAGATGATAGAATATAAATGGTCTAATGCTAAGAGAGCGGATCGGCTGGCTAGGGAGAGATCCTCTTTGCCCTTTTTGTGGTCCCGAGCCAGCCCTTGCCGTCACTAAGAAGTTTTGTGATAGCCAGATCGGAATTTTAGGAGACGATGGTTTTTGGAGAAATGCTGGGAGGACATGCGGGGGTGGCTCCAGGCTAAAAGGTTCATCAAGCAAGAGGTTTCAGATTACCTCCTGTCCCTTAGTAGGATAGGAGTGAGAGGACCTTGATGGGTGTAGTGACCGGCACACATTTGCATAATTCTGTGATGATGGAGTTAGGGAAACGGTGTACCACTACTTGTGTCAATGTCCTCGGTTTCGCTGGTACTAGCTTTCGTGTATATATATATTATATATATATCAGAGACATTTTCCGTGTAGCCTGCTTCATTTTTGTGGTCTCGACCGGTTTTCGGGCGTTCGCCCCATCTCAGGATGCTTCTTCAGACATGTGCCAACACAGACTCGTACATGCTTTTTTTTCAGTCTTTGTATGTTTGGCAACTTCTGAGCACCTCCTGACATGGGGCGAACGCCCAAACCGTCGATGACCACAAAATGAAGCAGGCTACCACGGAAAATGTCTCTGATGCTTTCCAGCTCTGCGGAACCAACCACCACAACATATATATATATAAATATTTTTTTTTTTTTTACGGAGGGGGGCAAATGCCTAACGCACAAAGTGTGGGGCTTGCACCCACTAAAAAACCCCCCTCCCTCACAGGCACTTGTCCACCCCCGAACTGCTTATGATACTACTTCGGGGTGGTGCCTCGTATTGCCACTGCGGGCTGCCTCCGGCCTAGCTGGACCCCGTCCTCGGAAGGTCGAGGTGTCTACTTATTTCGCCTACCTTCATCCGCAGGACCGTCCGGGCAAAGGTAGCCACCCAGTCCCAACGATCCGCTCCGGCGAGCATGGCCCTCACCACCGTATCCGGGAAGATCCTCCCGATTTCAGCTTCCAATCTCCGCCGTTTTCGGTCCCATCTGCCGCACCTAAAAAAAGGTATGGAAAGCATCGTCCCTCTCTCCATCCCCGTAGATGCACGACGGGTCTCCCACTTTCCCAACCCTCCACAGGTACGCGGCAAAACAGCCATGCCCTGTGAGAAATTGGGTGAGGAAGTGGTCGACCTTGCCATGCCGCCTACTTACCCATTCCAACAGACTGGGGATAAGCTTCGCTTTCCACCTACCGCGGTGCTCATTCTCCCAACGCTCCTGCCACCTTTGCAGTGTGGCACCTGCCTCTCGCGGGATTGCCTGGGTGAGTTGGAGTTGAAGGATGTCTTGGAATATTGCAGACTAACCAGTAGACTACCGGGGGAGATTAATTAGGGGAATGAATTGGGAGGAAAATGGGGCGATAAAAGCCATATAGGCTTAGGTCCCAAGCAAATAGGCACCCGGTTTCCAATAATAATAAGGTCTAATAGAAATAAAATTATTTTGAATAATTTTAGTGTGATTTTGTCACATAAATTGGCAGATTGAGAGATGCTAAAAGTGTCTCAAGAATCATTGGTGAAAATTGAAAAAAAAGTCAATGTTACCCACAGATTGCAGCTTTGCTTCTTGAGGTAATTTAGACTGGAAAAATTTCCAGTCAATCCAGTACAGTTTAAGAAAACTAGAGTAGGTCTGGGAGAACTAAGAGCAATGAGAAACAGCTGCAGTAAGGAGTTCACGACCATTTGTTATACATCACACTATTGTTTGGCATCTGGTATAGGAATTTGTTGTGAGACCATTAAGTAATTGATACACTAGCGTTGTATTCCGTTTAAGGATAATAACATTCCCAGGGCAATGGCCATTCAGATTGCCCTGCCAATTGTGAAAAAAAAAATAGCTTCTCTCTATCTATTATCTACCTTGATTAGTTGATAATTACCTGTTAAAGAGGGCATTACCTTCTAAGAAAGCATATGAACTCATTATCAATCTATGCAGGTCTAAAAGAATGGAGGAACCTATTGATTATGAGAGAACTATTATGCTTGCAAGCGATACATCAAGTTCTGGGTGGGTGATCTTCGATGGGAAACATGGATGGTGGGAAACTTGGATTTGAACATTGGGAATATGACTTGATAAGAATAATTATAATTCCACCAAAACACAAATAAATAAATAAAAAATTGGTATTAATACACCAACTTCAGTTAATACAATATTATAAAATTAATTGATTTTTTGTTGGAAACATGGAATATGCTGAAATGTAATGGTGGTGTACTTCCGGTACTCTGTACTTAGACAGGTAGAAAATACGATTACATTGTAATCCAAAAGACAGCGCTTTTCTCCAACCTGGGTAACGCTGAAAAATCTACTTCCTAGATCCCCTGAAATATTTTGCAATATTTCGAGGATATTGCAAAAAAAAATAATATGCAGATCTTTTATATCTTCTAAAGTTGCACTTCCGGTTAACCGATTTCTCCAAATTTTGGAATTCCAGCAATGGTTTTAATGTATCTTAATATTATAAGAGACGGCAGGCAGCACCATACCTTTTACCTTTTTTATTTTATTTTATTTTATTTTTTTAAGATTTTTACTACTGCACAGTAGCGATGCAACAAGTAAAAAAGATAAATAATGAAATGAAAGTATGCGCTACTGCGCACACCATGGCTTGAAGTTGTGAACGACGGCTATCCAGCGATAGCAGTCATAATACGCCATTATGGCCTTAGTGTTGTACGATTATGGCTCCGAAACGTGGACGCTTATTGCAGCTGACGAACCTGCACTACGCTGCTGGAAAAGAAAAGTGCTAAGAATTATTTATGGCCCAGTAGTGGAAAATGGCATATACAGGAGCAGAAAGAATGCAGAGCTGATGGCGTTATAACAGGAGGCAGATTTGGTCCAAAGTCCAAAGATTGGGAGATTGCGTTGGCTATGGCATTTGCACCGGATGGAGGAGGGGAGAGCTCCAAGGAAGGCCTATAAAGGCCACCCTGATGGTCGTAGGCCAAGAGGGAGGCCAAGACTGAGATGGTTAGAGAAAGTGGAAGAAGATCTGGCTAGGTTACAGATCAGACATTGGCGGAGGAGAGCTACGGACAAGATCCGACTGGGAAGGTGTGTTGATGGAGGCCAAGGTCCTACAGGGGCTGTAGCACCAAGGAGTGAGTGAGTGAGTTGTACGACAGTATTTCAAGACTGCCGTCGTTATGTATTTAGATGGTCACGCGCCATCGAGCCTTAGTCGTCTTGGCGGGTTTGTGAGGAGAGTGGAAGTACAGAGGGCTTGAATTAGGGAGGATTGGAATGAGAAGATAATTTGGAATGGAATTTTAGGTAGCGGGATTTGGCTAAAGTGGAGACGAAGGGAATTTTCAGGTCAGTGTGGATAGTGAGGTTGGAGACGTAGAAGGGAGCATTGACGATGGTGCGTAGGATTTTAGACTGTAGGAACAGGACTGATGCGATACAGGTTTGTGTTTTTGGCAGTCCCGTATAATTCGAGTCCGTATTTCCAAATAGGAGCTAGTTAAGAATTGTACAGTTGTCGTTTATTGTGGAGTGTAAGTTTTGAGCGTTTGTCTAGTAGTCCTTTTTAGCATTCTGTATCTTTAATTTAGTTCATTTCGTATGAGACTAGTATGAGGGTTGCATGTTAATCGTCTGTCTAGGTGGAGTCCGAGATAGTGGATTTGGTTTACAGTTGGGAGAAAATTATGATTGAATTGAATGGCGGGAAGGATACCTTTTACTGAAGTGGTAGTTTAAAAGAAAGCTAAATGTGGCAAATATCCTCCAAAAATGCATTTTTCTAGAAAGTAATGGATAAATATTTGCATCTGGTTGTATCGAATTTGTTCTTAATCTACACTTTAAATCAAATTTACTGAACTTTGCAGTACCAGGCCTATGAACCGTCATTGAATATAGACTACATTTTGTCATCATGGAAGTTTGATTTAAGAACAAGGACGTGCAGACGGACGTGTTTGTTTTTCAGTTTTTTGGACATTTACCTTTACTTAAGAACTTGTTTTAAGATTTCTATTCTTTTAAACTACTTATATTTCTTGGTACGAGTATATAAATAAACAAAGCGAACTAGTTATAAATCAACTAATATGGACACAATATAAAACAATGTTCCAGTAAATCTAGTAATAGGTGATTGTATTTGTCAATATAGAAGGTGAAGTAATATTAAATAGGTAATAGATAGGAAATATGCCGTGATATATCCATATGACATTTATACTATGTACTTAAATGGTAGGCCGGGGTCAGTTTTCCTTTACCAGTAAAAGATAAGATATTACTGTAAACTATGTTTCCCACCCTCGCCACGCCATTTATATATATAAACAAACTACTGCAACTAATATCTAAACTTTCTATCTGTAATGTGTATTTCATTACAATATGTAGTAATTTTTTTATTTACATAAATATGTGCACCGGTTCCACATATTAATTATATTTCCATAGTTAATTGTTTGTATTAGTTTATAACCAGTTATGTGAACATTACAGACCTATTACTTTATTACAAACTTCTAATAGAAATTTAAAATTAAAGTTTCAGGACAGTTGTACAACATTCAAAAAATTGTTTTATGCTGTGTATCAAATGTAAACTGGACTCGTTTATTTTTTAAATCTAACTTTATATAACAAACTTACAAATATATATTATTTTTCTATATACTCTCCCGCCCTAGAAATACATTTTCCCCATCGGATTGGGAGCTTATTTATTCAATCATCGTAAAAAACTTCGTAAGTACGTGTAGCCATTGGTGCACAAACGCTTCCACCGCTTCGTTGTCGTCGAAATGTCGGCCTCTAAGCACATCTTTTTAGGGGTTAAAAAGATGAAAGTCAAAAGATGACAAGTCTGGACTATATGGTGTAGTGGAATCGTTTATTGTGATTCCTGAGGTATGTAGTAGATGTCTTGAAGAGGGCGGAAGTTAGTTTAGAGATTTTTGGAAGTTAGTGCTCGAATTATTAACACGGAATTTATAAAAATAGATTGTATTTGTACAATAATTTAAACGTGAGTAATGGTAACTATTAACAAGAAATACTTAGAAATAAATAGGAGATAAATAACTAATAATTTAGAATGATTAAAATAAATGAACTAAGGAAATAAGTATAATAAAACCTGTATAGGGACGCGGATACTGCTGCTCGTATAATGATCTTGAAGACGTACTGAAGTATAATCATCCACTCTTCCAATGGAGGTATCAGTGTTAGCATCACTCACACCAAGACATCTGTCCTAGTGTGCGACCTTGGTTAGTTCGGTGACCAGCGATTTAGGTCAGTGGCCAGCTTATCGGTGCTTGCTTTGAAGTAAAGTATTGACCCTTGGTTTTGTTTGTTTGGCCGCGGCCTTGTCTTGAAGACAGCAGCCGGCTAGGCCACTAGTTATAAATTATTCTTTCTTTGTTATATGTTGTGAAGGTTTGACATTGCTATTACCTTTCCATGTCATTACATCATGATGTAACCACTGACAACCGCGTCTCTGGCTTCACCGGGGCCCTCTCGCCGCTCTTCCACCACTCCATACTCGCCTGTTTCTAGTCAGCGTGTAATGGTGCACCCAAGTTTCATCACCGGTAACAATACGATTCAAAGGCCTCTCCCACTTGCTAATATCGATTAAAGAGTAGCTGCGAAACTTCCAATCGATATCGCTTGCGATTCTCTCGATAACAACCGTGGAACCCATTTTCACAAAATTCCAAGTCATCTGTCACGATTCCTTGGATACTCCCGTAACTGATGTTTACTCCTGATGATTTCAAAGAGATTTATGCGCCTATTTCCCGCTATGAGATTTCGAACCGCCTCAATGCTTGCCTCAATCACACTTGTTCTTGGGCGGCGATGATGGCTCTTATTCTCGACCTTTTCACGCCCTTCAGAACATTTTGTGTGCCATTCAAACATACGGGTTCTTGACAGGGTGTTGTCCCCGAATTGTGCCTGTAATCTCCGTAAAATTTTGGTTGGATTCACCCCTTCCTTTGCCAAATACTTGATGATAATCGGCTGCTCTATGGAGACATATACTTCTTTCTCGATCATAGTTTCTGTTGATACTAAAAGGACCCGAGAGTGTTGCGATCGGTTCTTCCCTCCGCCTAACGGTACAGGCTAACTGGGCATCAATCCCCTCCACGCATAGAAGCCATCTGGAATTTTTTAAAAATCAGTCCCCTTTATATTTTATACACCCTAATATTAATGAAATGTTTTTCCCAGTGCCCAAAATTAAAACAATTTCATACATTTTCAGTTATTGCAATTGTCATAGTTCCACATGACATATTTCTTCTTAGAATCTGGAATTATTTACAAGATGTTGATATTTTGTTTTGTTTTTCAATTTCTATTTATATCTTCGACACAAATAACAGACACACCCACATTTCATACAAAACCTTATCTTCTTTTTTTTCCCCCCATGAGACCTTAAAACATAATTCCGGTGAAAATTCGCTATAGAAAACTTGACGATCGCAATACTTCCATTCCTCTTGACAGCAACAGGAGGAGAAAATTAGAAGGCAAGAGATCTAATTCAAAATGGATTTCTAAAAAAAAATCAACGAAAAATTTTCTACCATAAATGCGATATTGTTTTTACTTTCTCTTACATCTGGCAAGAGAGAATATTTATGATCGTAGGGGAAATTTTTGACATTGGATTTTCATCGAAAAATATGTTCTGAGGTCTCCTGAGTTCGAAAAAAATACTTTTTGTGAGTATTTTATGTGTGTGTGTGTGTGTGTATATGAACAAAATATCTCAAAAGATATTGCAGCGTAGGAACTTGTTATT
Source organism: Triatoma infestans (assembly GCA_011037195.1). NCBI lineage: Eukaryota > Metazoa > Arthropoda > Insecta > Hemiptera > Reduviidae > Triatoma > Triatoma infestans. Next base: position 3,581 of record JAAEAF010011806.1, on the reverse strand, counting down.
CCGTTTTGTTATCGCATTTTTTAAGGTTTTGGAAAAATCCATTAACCGGAAGTCCGATTTTATTGAATTTTGTTTTTTTTTCTTCAGTTTTTTGCCATTTTTTTGAAAATATGTTCAAAGCGATTTCTTTAAGATAAGCTTTGCATTTTTCAGGAAAATTTCATTTTTGAGGGATTCTGGAGGGGAACAGTAGCGCAATGCTTGTCTCTAAACTATCACTTCTGCATAATATAAGGTTTTTTTGCCATCTACATAATATTAATATACATTATTATTCAAAGAAGGGGAGGGCAAAACCCTACGCTATCCAAAGCATCCCTGAGCCCATATAGCTACCCCTAAAGAATAACAACTATTGGGACTAGAACAAAAGTCCAGGCCCAGGTTTTAACCATCTAAGTTTCATCACAGACCGGAATAAATTGGACCAAAACCTTAAAAGGACATAGCTTAAGATCCTCTACCGATATCCTATTCCGGCCGAAGGTCCTAAACCTCATCTCCTCACAGCCCAAACAATCCGTCATCAGATGCATGGGTGTTTCCTCTTCCGTCTCACAAACTCTACAAAAGGGGTCAGGCATGAATCCCATTGTATAGAGATGTCTCCTTAAGCCACAATGCCCAGTGAGGAAGCCAACCAGATGCCTGAGAGAGGTCCGTGAAAGACATCGGATCCCGCTACTCAAAGCTCCGTCCGGACCCCCAATGAGCATCTTAGACTGCCGACAACCCACTGCACTCATCCATAAGGATGAGTGCTGTGAGGTCATCCACGTCTGAAAGCCCGACAAACATGTGTCAGAAGACACACCAACAGCAGGCTCTGGACCAATGAAAGAGAGAGAGGCACCTAATTTGGCAAACCTATCCACCTCCTCATTCCCCAAAATTCCCATATGACCTGGAACCCAGACCAGAAGCACATCCTTTAATGAAGAAAGATCTTCCAGTCTTTTAGAACATTCCAACACCAATCTGGAAGTGAAGACACATGAATTAAGCGCCTTCAACGCAGCTTGGCTGTCCGAGCAGATACAAACACCTTTTAAATTAGAGTTACGCACCCTCTCATCCAAAATACAGCAAAGAATTGCATAAAACTCAGCCTGGAAAACGGTGGCCCACTCACCAAGATGCGCTACCAAATATCTCCCGTCTCAAAATAGACGGCAGCCCCAGACCTACCATCCATCCAGGAACCGTCCGTGTAGCATCGGAGATAATTCTCAGGAATCACCCCAGACGGACCCAGGGTTAGCCAATCTTCCCATTAATATACATTAAAAACATTGATATAATTCCAAATTTATAGAAAAATCGGTTAACCGATTAATTTTTTAGTTCCCTCAAGAAACCTGAAAAAAAAATTCAATTTTCCTAGAAACAGGTTTGAAGTGAAATTTGTTAGATAGTTCCCGAAGAAGGCGCCATATGATAGTTGAATGGTTAGCAGCGTGAAATTTAAGACTGTCTTCAATACCGGGTACTGAGTTCGATTACCGGTCAGGCTTTGGATTTTATTTGATTTATTAATATGAATAATATACAGTAAAATATGTTAGCTAATCTGCCTTCGTCCAAGAAACCTGAGACCCGGTAGTTGAGCGTAAAAGTCGGTCTTAAAAGAAGACATTACTTTACTTTGCTTGATTTAAGAATTTAAAGAAAATCGCTGCTTTCTTTTTTGAGAATATCGTGAAATCTGAAAAAAAAAAAAAACACTCTCTGAAGTCGTTGGTTGGATTTTGATCAAATCGAAAATGTCAATTGAAGTGGTGTAACTTAAACGGAATAATTAATTTGAATTGCTTACTATTTTTCTTTCTCAACATGTTATGTTCACAAACAAAAAAAAAACTCACAGTCACGAATACAAACAGCCCATTCTCTAAAAAGAAAAACATAATTCCTTACTCAGAAGACCTCAAAGCATGCAGACTAGTCTAAACTCAATTTTGAAAAAAATTCATAAGATTTTAGCACTTTCCTGGATAAAATTGTGAATACTGAAAAAACTGTTTAATAAAAAACGCAATTCCGGTTTTCCCTAATTTCCTTGAAATTCGGAATTTTGGCCATCTATTTATTTATAATAATTAATTTTGTTTAGATGGTAGAATTGCATAATCAACTAAGATAAGAGAAAAACAAACCTTCCCCACCCCCAAGCCTCCTTAAATGAGTTTCACCGGAGAAATATTTCAAATAAAAGTTGTAACTTCAGAGACATTTTCCGTTATAGCCTGGTTCTTTTTATGGTCATCGACCGGTTTTGGGCGTTCGCCCTACCTGCACAAAGACCTACCTGCACAAAGCAAATACAGTTGATACATACATAAACTTGCTCTGTGTGTTTATTACACTGTTTGACAAAAACATCCTGATGATGGCGAACGCCCGTAACCGGTCGATGAGCACAAAAAGAAACAGACTATCACGGAAAATGTCTCTGATGCTTTCCAGCTGTAATGTGATAACAAGAAGGAGTGATAACAAGAAGGAAAATATATAATTTTTAATTATAAAAATTATAACTAGTGGTGCCAGCCAGTCGCTATTATTCAGGTCAAGAGCCGCGGTCAGTGCACGGTCAAAGGGACCGCCAAGGACAGGAACCGCCAAAGACACACTGCTTTCAAAAGGGTCATTATACGGTCAGTATACAGAAGCCGCCTGGCCAATATACAAGGTTCAACAAATAACTCAAAAGACCACCTGGCTACAGTCTTTTGATAACCGTCAATAAACAAACACTCAAAAGACCACCTGGCTACAGTCTTTTGATAACCGCCATCATCTGTTGCCACACTGGTCACCGACCTATTCAAGACCTAGGGTCAACACACGGCAAGAGATGTTTTAGTGTGACCCGTAATTACACACTTGTCAATGTGTGAGTGATGGCAATATAACGTCTCTCCACAGGAAGAGGGGATGATTATTCTTCAGTATTTTATCAGCGTAAAATCAAGATTATTACCAGTGACATAATTCATACATCGGAGCGCGTCCCTATCTAAGTATTTAAACATATATTTATTTATCATCATTATAGTTGTGCATTCTAGTTACAGTTTAAATCATTTTAAATTAATTGTAGTTTATCTTTTCAAACGTTTAAATTATTGTTAAAATATATATATATATCTATTTTCGTAAATTGGTAATTCATATTCCGAGTAACAACTCTCTAAAAATCTCTAATTAACTCCCAACTATTCATCGCATCACAACACCTCTCCAAGACATCTGAACCCACTACACAGCTCTACGGAACCAACCATAACAACAAAAGTTATAGCTCTTTGTATGTGTAGTTCACATTCCTAGTTTAAAAAAGAAAATGGTTGGAGCAGTTTTCGAGAAAATACCAGAAATCTGAAAATACTTTTCAATAAAAACGCACATCCGGTCATTCGATTTTTTTGAAACTCGGAATTTCAACAATATAATTAATATGATTTAGATGAAAGATTTGTGTAATAAACTGAAATAGCACTTTAGAGAAAAACCTTCCATCAAAAGTGCCATTAAATGAATGTTTCCAGAGAAATGTTTCAAATAAAAGTTGTAGCTCT
>JAAEAF010011805.1:0-19372 GCA_011037195.1 Triatoma infestans | reverse complement strand
TTGTCACATAAACACTAGATAGAAAATTTACTGTCAACTTTTCAGTCTAGAAAACTCTTGTCTATAAACTCAGAAAATATGACAAGGGAAAATGGTATGTGATGCAGAGGAGATCGCCTGAACATGGAAAAAAATGTTTTTATCGCACGATCTGTATCTGTGGTGTGTGTTAACTGAATATCTGAAAAAGGAAAACTCGCAGGAAGCTCGAACTTGGTATTCTGTTTAGGTACTACCACCGCGTCAGACACGAAGATTTCGAACAAAAAAAAATCCATCAACCGAAAATGTAACTTTACTGAATCTTTTTGGCAAGTTTTTGTGATTTTGTCGAAAATGGCTCCAACGATTTTCTTCAAATTTGGTATACGACCTACTCATACATAAATATCTATCACTTTTATTTGAAACATTTTTAGCGGGTTCTGGAGAAACAGTAGCGTTATGCTATTGTGTAAAGTACCACTTCAATATATGATTTTACCACCTTGATTATATTAATACATATTAAAAGCATTATAAAATTCCAAACTTGAAGAAATCGGTTACCCGGACATGCGATTTTACAGAATAAGTTTTTGAATTTTTGGACTTTACTCGAAAATAGTTACAACGATTTTCTTTAAACTTCAAATGCTTGCTGCATAGACAGTAACTTATCACGTTTATTTGAAACATTTTTCTGAATAAATTGATTGTAGAGGTGTATTGGAGGTCTGTCAAAAGCTTTCTTGGTTTTGGCATTAAGCGCTTAACATAAAGGCCGTTTAGTTATACAAGTAAAATCCCCAACACCATGTAAATGGCCAGCCCAACTAAGCAATGCAACGTTGCAATTTTAAAGAAAATTTCTTGATTAAATTGTATTAAGCAAGAGTAAGAGAAAGCTGACACCAGATTGTTTTATTTTTGAAACTACAAAGACATTCATAAACATTAAATCTTATTAATTTATTACAATAAAAACAATTATTAAATAGGAATTTTTGGCTCTTTTCCAATATTTAACAAGTGTATACATTAGTACGGCTATTGTCAATATACCCAGCTGACCTAAATATGACACTGATTCTTGAGTAAAATGTTGGGAGAGTTAATTAATGATCAATTCATATTTACTGTTTACATGTCTATTTTATATGAACATCGGGCTTCTTATTCGATAACTATTCTCAAGTTTTCATAATTTCATTGTTAATGTTTAGCGATGAATACCATGATCAATGGCATAAATAATAAAAATAATCAAAAGTAACATTTCGTTGTAGAATTTAGGTAAGTATGGTGCTTAATATGTGACCGAATACATATAAGAGGATATGGTTCCATAATCACCGCGACCTAAAAGGATATATCCCGCATAATATGCTGCAACCACCTTTTTCTTGGCCTATCTGTAAGATCCTCTCTATGCATTCGCACTGCTCAAGAAATTCAAGCCGATCTAATTTCATAAAATTTATGTGATAATAACAAACATTTAATGTAATAGTATCTTTCTATTTCCAGCTCTTTACTTCTCTAAAAATGACTCCTATTATGAATCCCCCCCCCGTTACCTTATGTTAACACAAGTGACTCATAAGAATCACGCAAATCTGATGCTCACAGATAGGTATCAAAGCCATACAGAATGTGTGTGATTCTAAGCACATTTCTAGCCAGGAACCCCGTCGCAATGTCAGAGGAACAGTACTGTGTCTCTTTCTCAGTCAAGTAAAATCTATAATGACCACTATCGGCTGGACTCAACAGGCTCAAACGTTTTTTGGGGGCCTATTATATATATATATATATATAATAAAACGTCTTTCATAACATAAATATATATAATATAAATGATTTTAACCGTCCTAGTATCAGGAGGAAAGACATCACCTTCGTGGAGAGAGTTCAACTTCGTGTTTTTATCACGCATTACACTGGAGTGTTGAAGTCAACTCTCCACAAGAACGATAGCCTATGTCTCTGACGATGAATAAAAATCCGTAACCGGTCAGGAGCAACAAATAAAAGCATGCTTTGACGAATGTCCAGCATTGGGATGCAAATATAACCATACTTTGACGGTTACCCAGCACCAGATATATATTCTACATATACATTTGCTTGAATCATGTTTCTACCGAAAAAAAAAACTTGTTTGAAGGGTTTTTTTCAGTTCTTTGCAATTTTCTCAAAAAAACAGCTCATTTGTTCCTTAAATTTTATATAAATACCAACATATTTAAACCTTTTATTTTTATTTTCAAGCTTATTTTGGAAAAAATTTTTTTAGTGGCTCAACTAACTTAAGGGTAACTTTACAGTTCGTCCAAATTCACACTTTTATGAAAATCTGCCAATCAGAAAACTAAAAGAATTACTAGAGGAAAGACGTATGAGCAGTCGACAAATTTCCTGCTCTCATTCTGAGAATTTATTTATAACAGGGTAATCTGTATTGTTCATATCACTCAATGTGTACTTTAATGGTGATTTTAAAACATAAATAACTCTGAAACCGATTAAAATTGTTGTCTAAATTTAATTATCCTTCTTTTTTTTTTATTTACTTTTTCCTTATAAGCGCAGTTCTATTCGGTCTCGACCTTCAACCTATTCTCCTGATTAGTTTATTCACCGCCTACTATTGTTCTCTGCTCAATTTAAGTTTTAAAGCAAGGTTAACGATGATATTGGTGAGTGTAGAGTGGGAACAATTGTCCTACAATACTATTGGACAACGGGTATAGAGTTTTAAAAACTGCTTTCTATTGGATGTTTAGCAAAAAAAAATGTTGAAATAATTCCTAAAGGTGAGATTAAACAAGTACAAAAGAAAAAAAAAAGATTTATTTAAATATCATTCTAGAGGATGAGAATGAGTGCAAGAGTTATAAATAAACAAGGGGCATTTTCATAAATAAAGTGAAGTGCACCGCTTCATTTCACCAAAACAAAACTTTTGATGAAAAGCAAAATATAATGAAATATTCTTATTAATTTTTATTCGTATTAAACATATTAGGAGTTTAATATTAATACAAGAAGTCAAAATTTCATTTGAACTGTTATTTCAGTTAGGTTTTCTAATTATATAATAAACTAATAGACTATCTTTGATATTGAATATTGAATTTTAGTTTCTCAAAGTTTCGCATTTAAACATTTAATATATATATTTAAACTTCCATAAATATATACGTATTTATTCAAATGATTGTTTTTTGAGGTGCTGGCATAAGATTCCATCGATTCCGGCAAAATGTACAGGTCAACCATGTCTATATAATATTAAAATCAAATAAAGCCAGTGAAAATCCCGCTGAGGAAAATACTGATCAGTCGGTCATCAGGAATCTTGGCGTCCCTGCTACTGACACCTCCAACATTCACACAGTACACGTTGTATCAGGCGCCAACAGAAGAAGAGTGGTCAGAGACATGGACGGCCAAGTTTAGATATATTGTGGTATTGGGTTCGATTCCCCGATCTTGGCTTTATATTTTATTTGAAGTCATAATAAAGCATATTTGCCATCCGTCTCCAATTACGACAACTGAACGGTAGTTGGACGTAAATCCCGCCAGTGTCAAAAAAATACTTTCGTACTGAACTAGTTTAAAACAAATAGTAAAGAAAATTTAAAATGAAATCTGTTATCAATATAAATTTAAAGGTTATAGGTAATTATGGACTATACAATAACAGCCAATCATAGTGAGCAAAGAAATGAAGTTTTTAGATCAAGAAAACTGATAAATTTCAAAATACAAAAAAAAAAATCCAGTGAATATCCGAATTGATTTTAAAATTTGTTCCCGACATTTTATTTCTATGTTACCATTTGAAAAAAGAGAAAACACACGATTTATATCTCAATTTTTTTTTTATCTCAATTATTTTTCAAAATGATCTGAAAAGAGAAAACAAATTTAATTAACAAACTACACTTCAAAAATCAAAAAAATAAATTAGAAAGAAGCAGGAGTGGACATCTTCAAGCGGGGCAACCTGTATATAAAACCTATCAATATTTTATCTAATCTTATTATATTAAATATAAAACTGCGAAGACAATCTTATGTTACACAGACGACTATACTACGTTTATAAACACGGAAGCCACAATATATCTTTCAGGTCGCAGTGGATTTGGCATTGAAGATATTCTTTAACATTCAAAACATTAAATCGGAGGAGTCCTACCAAAACAGTTTTTATTTTTGTCCAACGAATATCGAACAACTTTAGCTGCTAACATAATTTGTTGATATGTTGGCTTCAGATAGATATTCTATTAGGGGTATTCTCAAGAAACTTTAATACAATTTTAAAATCATATTTTCTGGTACACTACAGTTCTCGCATGTAAGTGTAAATGCACTCAAACCGGTCAAGCTGTTTTTTTTTCCAAATAGAAGTCAACAAAAAACACAGTACAGACTGGACTAACTACTTTTTCTGCCAGTCTGTCCGCAAGCCTGAAATTGCCAAATACCGTTTTTAAAAGGCCAAAATACTAAAAGATGTACTTAAACATGTATTTGAAAGATGTACTTACATGTGTTTTATTTTTTAATATAAAACATCTGGTGTGAATCATTCGCACGTTTTTTTTTAACCGCAATTAATACAATTTAATTAACAAGTTTTCTTTAAAATTACAAGTCTTACAAATATTTAGTTGAGCTGGCCCCTATAAAAAAAGGTGGTAGGGGTTATACATATATATGTGCCTGAGTGAACATTGTGGGCGCCTCTGTCACAACCAATACAGCTTGTAGCGGCAATATAAATTTAAACCTGTTAGCCCCTCTCCCATACCCCTCTAAAAACCATTTTGTTCGAAAACAATTTTATAAATAAAAGTAATACGTATTTTATGTTGTAGATAGTGTACGAAGTTTAAAAACAATCGGGTGGAGAGATTTTTGGGACAATCATAAAAAAAATGGAGAGGAAAATGATAAATTCAGTAAAGTGGCACATCCGGTTGATAATGGATTTTGCCCAAAAACTTCGTGTCGGATACGATGGCATTAGTTAAACGGAAAACCAAGTTTAAGCTTCCTGTGATTTTTCGTTTTTCAAATATTTTGTTCTCTCACTCACGAAATCAGTTTTTTATTTTATTTATATCTCATAATATGAGGAATAAAATTTGCATTTATAAGTCTGAATTTTAAATATTGATTATTCTGATTTATGGGTGGTGCAGTAATATTTATGCAATTTCCTTATTGCAGATATCAACTTAATTGACATTTCGATAGATAGGTACTAATGTAATGACAACAATTCAATCAGGATACATTATATCCAAAAGCTTCAATCCAATGTTTCCACTAGTGTTTCATTAAGCATTGATGCCAGTTTTGGCTTCAATATTTGAAGTAAATTTTGTTGAGCATATTAACTGAAGACGTAAATAATATCTATTCTGAAATCAAATTTAATTAAATCATAATCAACTAATAAATAAGAAGAATTTATAATTTTAAAATAAAATAAATGTCTTAAAGGAGGTTTCACTTTAGTTGGGAGAGAAGGTCCCTTGTTAGTATATATCGTCAGAATACTACTACCTGGACAGGTCTTAGGAAACCGGTTCAGAGCGGGATTAGAAACAACCTCACGGCACAAATAAAAAGGACGAAGTAATGGCTGTATCTCTTTTCATAGGCAACGGTTTAATACAAATATATATATATATATTTTTTTTTTCAAGAAAAAAAGTAACAACTATGCAAAAACAAAACAAAAATACATAAATAAACTAACCTGTTCGCTTGACACCTCTTCAACGACTGACGTCAGGTTTCATTTTGTAAACACTATCACGAGCGCATCCAGAATAATTTGAATCACATTTACAATAACACAAACACAATTTGGCTGAATTGTTCTTCATATTTCATTAATTAACTTAATTTAATACTGAATTGTATCACTTTTAATACAGAATTTAAAAAAGAGGGGGAAATTTTATCTTAAGTAAAATAATTAAAAAAAAGTATAAACAAAAAACTGAGTATAAAGTAATGTAATACACACTACTAACACTAGCGTACAGGCAAGACTGGCAACATTGACAGGGAGTTGGCCCGGCCATGCGCAATGCTGCCAACACGAACTGGCTTGTATACTTAATTTCCCTTCTTTCTTTACTTTTTTTTTTTTTTGTTTTAAGAAAAGATTTACGAGTTCCAATTAACATAACGGACGAATAAAGTTTTAAGCATTTAAAGCCAAATAAAATGCAATAAATTATATAAGTAATGACTGCCTCTTTCCATTTATAACATGAAAAGTGTTGTACAAGAAAGCACGATCAATTTGAATAAGTTTCCAGTTTTAACGTTATAAGTATTGTATTATTTTTATAAATAAAACGATCAAATGTAATCCTTTACAAAAATTAAAAAAACAGAAATAGAAAAACGTTTTTTTTTATTGCCCTTATGCGATGACTTCATCTGGCCTAGTATAAAAAGGCTGCGGTGGCAACTGAACTTGTTTGTTTAGCTGAAATCAAAGAAAGCTTAAACTTGGTATTCCGTTTTGCTACTACCAGAGTGTCTTCCAAGACGAAGGTATTTCGTGGTCTTCCAAGAAATTCCATCAATCGGAAATATGACTTTAGAAAATGATTTTTTTGTTTAGATTTTCTCAAAAACGGTTCCATCGATTTTCCTTAAACTTCGTATACTATCCACATACATAAATAGCTATCACTTTTATTTGAAACATTTTCCTAAGAAAATTAATTTTTGGCGGGTTCTGGGGGGGGGGGGACAGTAGCGTTAAGCTTTCCATTAAAGTACAACTTCTGTTCAGTGTATGATTCTGCCTTTATAATATTAATTACAGATTAGCTAGAATAGATAGTATTAGATTACTATCTATAGATTATAGATAGTATTAGATAGTATTAGATTAGATAATAGATATTACAAATTAGATAGAATTTCGAATTAGAAGAAAGTCTGTTAACCATAAATGCAATTTTACAAAATATAATTGTGTATTTTTTTCTTTTTAATATTCTCAAAACGAATATAACGATTTGCTTTTAACTTGGAATGCAGACAGCACGTTATAAATCCATTACTTTTATTCGACTCTTCCTAGAATCTTCCCAGAATCATGAGATTCCAGAGAGATCTTAATCTGGAACGAGTGCTATAGGTGAGTAGCATCACCCTTGGCATGAGTGGGGTGGTACAACAGACCTCTTTTGGTTGCAGTGCACTCTACCCCCACCTCCCTCAAAAAAAAAACTTTTATTGGAAACATTTTTCGAACAGAATTATTTCAGGTAGTACTTAGAATTTTGGGGGTTTTAAATTTCAAATGTTATATGGAGTTGAAATATACTTGGCGCTCTCTTCTGGACTGGTATAATTACTTTTCATACCTAAACTGAATTGGTACTTGTCTCCCCCAGACCGGCTTTATATTTATGTTAGAATAAATGAATAAAATTGGAAGTTTAAAGAAATTTCGTCATTTTACATATAACTGTATTAATAGCTGTGGAAGAAAGTCGTGTGAGTGATTTATATCAGATTTTTTTTTTCATTCATCTTATGCTAACATCTTAAGCTGTTTTTTGAAATATTTTGCACGACAGACCACACGACAAAAACATCTATTCGTAATCAGGGGACTAGGAGTGGGAGAAAGTAAAAAGGAATAAAATAAAGCAGCTAATTTTGAAGAAATACCGATCAATGGAAATTGTTTTTAAAGAGTGAAGAAACAATGCGGGGAATAACCGCCGGGCCTATTACACGTTTATGACGGGTACAGGAGGAGGGGAACAATTCTGTTCCACCCCAAACTAAAGGGTGTATAAAAGCATCTTTTTTTTTTTCGTTATCTCCTTTAAGAATAAGTCTAACGAAAAATTTCGCGGAAACAATATTTTCAGAATAATTTTTTTCTCTTAAATCGATCCTTTCACTTTTTTTCTTTCACATGCTGCTGTAAAAGGAAATATTTACGATTGTGGCAAATTTTTGAAACAGAGTTTTCATCGGAAAAACATGTTTTGATGGATTATGGTGTACGAACAAAAAAAAATATTTTTAGTGATTATTTTCTTTCTCTTAGTCTCTCTCATTCTCTCTCGCTCTCTCTCTCTCTCTCTCTCTCTCTCTCAAGTTTGTTACAGATAAACACATGGCCTATCTCTAGGAAAATTGATTTTTGATGGCTCTGTTGGAGCTGTAATGTTAAAGTGTCTTCTAAAGTTCTTACTTCAGTGCAATGTTCTGCACTATTCTATTAACGTACAGTATTAATGTACGTATTCTGATAACGTACTTAAAATGCATTGCTAGAATTCCAAATTTGAAGAAAAATCTGGTGTGAAACATTTGGGGAATGGGGAAAACCCCATTTGGGAAAACAATTGGTGTGAAGCAGTAGTAGTGCAGTTTACACAGATTTACGTCACCAAATTTTCTTCAAACTTATAATTTTAACTAAATGTTTACTTATCTTCAATTTTATATCAATTGGAGAATTTAAATTTAATAAAATGACTTTTTGAGGAAACCATATGCTTCCCCCCCTTCACCAAAAGTTCTTTAAATGGACTTTCTTGGGGAAAAAAAGTCTCTGTATTCATAGTTAGTGGAACAGATTTAATGAAATCTGACGGTGCTTTTATAGATAAAATCATAGAAAACTGAAATAACTTCAGTAAAAAACGCACCTCAGATTAATCCGATTTTCTTCAAATTCAGAATGTTGACAACTTATTTAATTCTGATTAATATAATTTAGATGATGGTACAATATATAATAAATTGGCGAAGTTGTTGGAGCCCGAGATTGTTCGAACGGGTATCCAACTAAACCAACAACTCAGTCACCTGTAGCCTATTTGTCCTGGGCCGCACGAAGTAGAATGGCAAAATAGCCGAAGTCATTGCGTAGCAAAAAAAAAATGTAATAAATTGAAATAGCACTTTAGAGGAAAACATGAAACTACTGTCCCTCCCACAAAAGCTCCCTTCAATGAATTTTCCCAGAAAAATATTTCAAATAAAACTTGCAGCTCTTTTGTTTGTGTGGTTAATTAATCAGTTTAAAGAAAATCTATGCAGTTGTTTTCGAGAAAATCGCTAAAAATTTGGAAAATCCATTCAGTAAAGTGGGACTTCCAGGTTCAGAAATTTTGACGGCGGTAAGCTTCTGTCACATCCCATGTTGATACTCAAACGGAACGTAAAGTATTAAGTTTATGCATTTTTTTTTGTTTTTTTGAGCTAGACTGTTCACATACATACACTTACATACTTAACCGGCGTCCCCCTTCATTTGGGTTGTCGTCAGGTCACTTTCTCTCTCCATCTCTTCCTGTTTCTCCAATCTCCATCCCTCAGACCCCTTCCGGCTATCTCCTCCTCCCATCTTCTTGCCGGTCTGCCTCTTCTTCTGTTCCTCTGGAGGATCCATTCTCTAATCCTCTCTGGCCACCTTTTCGGAGGCATCCTTCTGAGATGTCCATACCACACCAGTTTCCATTTATTTATTCTCCTCAACTGTTTCATTTATTTCCATTTTCTTCCTTATCTCTATATTCCTCACCTTATCCATTCTGGTCTTCTGAACAAATCATCTCCAGTAGTCCATCTCTATCACGTTCATCTTCGCATGTATCTTCCGAGTAGAGATCCAGGTTTCAGCTCCATACGTGAGGATTCCTTCAATAATGGAATAAAATATTCTTTTTTTATTTTCTCTTGAAATGGTTTTCCCCCAAAGGTCTGGATGAAGCATTCTTCTGGGAATGTTTACTTCTTTCCAGCATCTCATCTTCACATCCTATCGCCTTCTCCAAAAAGATCAAAATATTTGAAGGATTTCACTTTCCTGCATCTATCCTCTTCAACGTACAAATCTTCATTTGTATTACCTTCCCTTACCAAATATTCCGTTTTTTTTTTTATTTATCCTTATCCCCCAGGCCATATGTAGCATTCCCTCAATTTCCTCATCATTAACTCCATATCTCCTCTATCCTGGGACCACTACCACTTGATCATCCGCGAAAAACAAGGTACAAAAATGATCTTACCTACTGGTAGACCTATATCTTTACGTTTCCTTAACCAGTCCTTCATTACCGTCTCCAAATATATTTTGAATAAACTGGGGGACAGACAGCATCCTTGTTTCAATCCCTTAGAGTAGTTACACATACATACATACATAATCACATGGAGACCATTTTTCTAAAAACCACTTTTTTGTCACCTTAAAACTTGCATTTTCCGGTGAGAACTAGATATCGAAAATTGGACCCTGATTACAATACTTACTCTTACTAAGAGTGGGAGAAAGTAAAAATTGATTAACGAATGTGTTTCTGTGTTTTCAGGATTTTCTCTTAAGAATTTGATTGAACATACTGAAACCTTAGAATCACACAATATATATCTAAAGCCTGTAGAGAAAATCGAATCAACTATCTCTACATATATAAAATGAAATTCAAGATGGCAATAACAGAGGTACAGGGTCAGATACTTTTAGCGTCACAGAGGTCAAACTTTTAAAAAAAAAAACCGGTTACTGTAAGAATGTTGAAAGAAAATTCTTAAAAAAAAAAACTATTGTATTTTTCATATAACATTTGCACGTCGAAGAAGAAATATTTATTAAAAATATTTACATTTTATTGAAAGGTTGATGTTAATTATTACTGTTACAAGTAGAATGTCACGGGCGAGGCGTGATGTAATCAAGGCTTCGTAAATGCAATAACCAAAGTGTATCTATCTACATGTAAAGCATATTTGTACAATTTTTGTAACAAATTATTTTGAGAGGTTTTACAGTAGAATTATAATATAAAAGTTTAACAACTCTTAAAAAACAAAAACAAAAAACCTGGTGTGAAGCACTCATACGACTTATTCTTATTGCAATTTGCATAGATTTGATTGGTTTATTTATTTACTCAGTTAGAAATTTCACATATAACTAGAAATGTATATGCAACCAAAATATAGAATAAAAGTGTTACTTCCGGTAAACCAATACTTTTCAAACGCAAAATTTTGCTTACATATTAAATTCTTATTAGTATAATATAAACGATAAGATCGTATAATACATATATAAAATTGGCACTTTATAATGTCACCTCCTCCCCCCCCCCCGGATTACCCGTGAAATTTCCTGGAAAAATGTTTCAAATGAAAATTATAACTCTTTTAGCTAACACATTAGCTAATACATCAAGTTTAAAGAAAATCAGTGGAGTCGTTTTAAATATAACCGTAAAAAACGGAAAAAAATCTATTGAAGTAAAGTGGTACATCCGGCCGGCTGATTTGGTCCAGTATTATTGTCGCTTCCCCCTCTTGTAGCAGATAACTCCCATAAATGTCCAAATAAAAGTGTTACGTTTGCAATAAAGGTTCTAAGTTTAAAACAAATTAGTGGTAGCCGTTTTTGAAAAAATTGCAAAAAAAATTCAGAAGCCTAAATTCTCATATTCGGAACACAGATTTTCTTTAAATTTTGAATTTTAGCAATTCTTCCTTCTGATGTAACTCAATTAAAGTTACTTACAAAGAAAGTTACAAATATCACTGCCAAATGCTTAGCGATCTGGTAGTTGGTATATTCGGGCAACATAAATCTTTGACTCCAAAAGTGGGACGATTACCTTGGTTCAGTGATTCTAGTACAAACAACTATATCGTATTGTGTGTGAAGACAAAGAAGTAATTATGGGATCTCTGTAAAGAATATTTAAACAAAATCGGTATTAAGAATTCTTCTACATGCAATTTTTGCAGGGTAAATGAAAGCAGTATATAATTGGTGTGTCCAAAATATCACATACAAAGAGAACTATTTTTGGATAAGATCGTCATAAAGTTGGCAGCCTTTTAGTTATAATAGAATATTAGAAGAAGATAATTGAAATACGAGGGTAAGTCAGATATAAACCGGACTTCTTCTTAGTGCCTCATCAGGCCGTCCCAAACAAGATCGGATTTGTTTATCTCTGTTCTATCGGCAATTGTTTATCTCTGTTTAATAGGCAATTGTTAATCTCTTTCTGTCGCCAGTACAGCCATGACTGAGCAAGAGGTTACATCGCGCGTTGCACAACGTATTAATTTGACTCGATCGTTACCAACGGAAATTTTGACTCGATTGCAAGCACAGTTTGGTGAAGGTATCCTTTCTCGGACACAAGTGTTTGATTGGGCTAAGAAGTTTAAAGGTGGACGTGAAAGTGTAGAAAATCAAGGTCACGATCGATGCCCAAGATCAAGTGTCACAGATGTCAACATCGTGCTGTACGTAACCTTATTGAAGGTGACCGCCGCGTAAAAATCGATGAAATCGCTTCAGAGATAGGAATCAGCCATGGAAGTACTTATACCATAGTCACAGAGCCTCTTGGCTTTAGTCTGTGCTCGATAGGTTTCGAGGTTACTGACCACAAATCAAAAAGAAGTCAGATTGCAAATCACTGAGAGACTTTTGAATCAATTCCGGCAGGAAGGGGAGTTGTTTTTGAGCCGCATTGTGACATCTCTCTGCCGGAAACGTGCTCGCGACTGTTTTTTGGGGCTGGAGGGGAGTTTTACTTGTTGACTTCGTATACGATCGACGCACAGTGAATTCCGCCTATTTCTGCCAGCTGTTGGAGTTAGCGAAAGCCGCCTACAGAACCAAAAGACGGGTATTCCAATCAGAGATCTCATCCTCCTTCATGACAACGCCAGGCCTCACACAGCGACTTTAACAAAGGACAAAGTGGTCGAACTGCATTGGAAAACCCTTGAACACCCTCCCTACAGTCGAGATTTATCTCCGTGTGTCTACTTCTTGTTTGGGCCCTTGAAAGAAGCACTGCGAGGAAAAAGGTTTGAAAACGATCAAGCTGTCGAAGATTTCGTGCGCAATTGGCTGGTGAGTCTACCTCAAAACTTCTTTGAAGAATGGATCTTCAAGCTTCCAAAACGCTGGGAAAAATGTGTAGAATGTAAAGGAGACTATGTTGAAAAATATTAAATATGTTTTTTGTAATTTCTTATCATAAATAAATATATACAAAAAAAGTCCGGTTTATATCGGGTTTATACTCACCCTCGTATATAGGAGTATATGGTGATTGAAGAGCATAACACTAAATAATGAAGGGACAAGAGCTATCAGCTTAAATTATGGTTAAAATTATTGATATTATTATTATTATGGTTATAGCCTAAAAGTGAAGGACAAAATCTGGTGTGAAACACTCACACAGCTTTCTTTAAACTTAAAATTTCACACATAATTTGCACTTCAGGTGGACAGATTTTGTCCGCAATCTTCGCGTCAGATGCAGTGGTGTTATTTAAAAGGAATTCCAAATTTGTGTTTCCTACGATTTTTGCTTTAAAGTTCACAAACATATGCACATACATCCATACGCATGCAGTCCATTCGCTAAAAGCGATTTTATCATACTCAGGGGAACTCAAAACATGTATTTACAGAAAAAAACTCTTCGAAAATTTGACACAAACACAATACCTCCCCCTTACTTACGAGTAAGAGAAAGTAAATAAGTTAAAAATCGATTATTTTTTTTTTTTTTAATATTTCATCGTACAGATGATAATTTTACTCGTACAATATACAATACAGATCTCTTATAATCTATTCACACTAGTTAGTGATGAAATATATATTGTTGAATGTAGTCATAGACCCGTTAAACCTGTTTTTTATTTCTTTTTTTTTTATTTAAACATTACACAACAATTTAGTGAAAGGAACCAACTAATTACTAAAAACTTAAAATTTACCGTCAGATTTGAAAGTATACACATTGAGAAGACGGTAAAATATTGATGTTGAAATATATTAAAAATTAATAAAAAACCGCGTAATAAAAAAATCTGATGTGAAATACTCGTAGAAAGACGAAGTATTGCTTGCGATTCCGTGTTAAATTTCCGAAATCCAGTTTTTAACAGGAAATACATGTTTTAAGGCCCTGAGTATGAAAATATTGTTTTCCGCGAATGGGGAGTGTGTCTTTGTTGTATCTTGGATGAGAGGGTATCATTATTATTTGGATGAGCAGCCTACGTAACATTAACTTAAAACGTGTTTGTATCTGCTCGGCCAGCCAAGCTGCGCTGAGTTCATGTATCTTCATTTCCAGGTTAGTATTAGAATGTTCTAAAAGAGTGGAAGGGCTTTCTTCTCTGAAGGATGTTCTTCTAGCCTGGGTACCAGGTCACATAGGAATTGTTAGGAATGAGGAGGTGGATAGGTTTGCCAAATTAGGCACCTCTCTCCCTTTCATTGGTCCCGAGTCTGCTGTTGGCATGTCTTCTGGCACATGTCTATCAGGCTTCCAGTCTTGGACAGTTTCACAGCATTCATCCTTATGGAAGAGCTCAGTTGGTTGTCGGCCGTCCAAAATGCTCATCGGGGGTCCGGACAGGGCTATTAGTGAGACGTCGCTGTGCCTTTCACGGAGCTCTCTCAGGCATCTGGTTGAATCTCTTACTGGACATTGTGGTTTAAGAAGACATCTCTGCCTAATGGGGCTCATGCCGGATTCATTTTGTAGAGTCTTTGAGACAGAGGAGGATACACCCATATGACAGATTGTCTGGGTTGTGAGGAAATTAGGTTCAGGCCTTTGGTCGGAGCAGGATGTCTATGGAAGAGCTTATGCTATTTCCCCTTAAGTTATTGTCCGATTTGTTCGGAGTGCGGTGAATCTTAGATGGATTATGCCCGGGTCTGATTATAAATACATAGTTCTTTTATTTAAAACATTTTCCCAGGACAATTGACTTTTGAAGGGGGAGGGGGGATTTCTGAGGGCAAAATAACGTTATGCTTTCCTCTAAAATAGAAAGTATAGTTTTGCCTCCTATATATTATTAATATTTGTACATTAGAAGCATTGATGCAATTCCAACTTTGAAGATAATTGGTTAGCCGTAAATGCACCATTACAGAATAGGTAGGAAAAGCCCCTAAATAATTTTTAATTAATCACTATACGTCTGCCAATCTTATGGCATCATCTGTAGAAAACAACCAGCTCTGCAAAAGTTATCAATTACAATGTGTCATACTAAAAAACAAAGATCTAGATTAAGAGGCACCACATCTTATGATAAATAAGACTAAGAATAAATATCAATTGATTAGGCAGTATTAATACTGGTATCAGCAAATAGCAGTTAAATTAATGCTGATAGGTGCTAATAAAAGTGAAGTATAACGTATATTGATAAACAAACATGTATTTTCCTTTAAATAATTATGCAAAAGAAATATGCTAACTTGTTTAAGTAAATAAGCATATTTTTTTTTTTGCATAATTATGTCAAGGAGTACATTGTTATTAATTAATATACGCTGTACTTTACTCCCTCTTAGTAACAGTAAATAAATACATGTATATTCATTTTTCTTCCAACTTTTCTTTTACCACAAACTCACCATTTTTATTTAAAGCTTGAATGCATTCAACATATTATTATTTTCTCACATTATAATCTATGAGAAGTTTCAAAAGATTTTATCACTGTAAAGACTGTCGCACTAAAACACACAATTTATGATAACGTCAACAAATAACACACTACTGATAATAATAAGATACTGATGAGAAAGCTGGTTGGATGATAAAACTACGGTTAGACATTAGTCTGGCTGTGCATGAAGTTAACAGTATCTATATAACTCGTGGCATTAAAAAAAAAAAAGAAGGTGGTTTAAAAAAAAAAAAATATTTTGGGGGTAACGCATATTTTTTTAAAAATAGCATATAATTCGGTAGCATTGTAGGTAATATTTTTTTTGAGGTATTTTTTTTAATAAAACTTTATAGTTATTAATTTAACAAATATAAAATAAATAAAAAATAATTAGAATTTACTAACTTATTAACAGGAACAAGAAGAATATTCACTCACCTGTAAAGAAAAGAAGAATAAATCATTTAATAAAGAGGAAAAACTGAGGGTTAAAAAAAAGAAAATTATAATTATTAATTGTGGAAAAAATTGTAGAAACACAATTCTTGAATAAGTAAAGTAAAGTAGTAAAGTAATGCCTATTTTTTCAGGCGGGCTTAACGTCCAACTACCAAATTAGGTGTCGCGGACGGGGGCGGAAGCACCTACTTTACTATTAACATTTTTTAAACAAATATAAAATTTAGCAGTTATACGCTGGACTCTAACTGGGGTCCTCCCACTTACAAGTCCGTGCTCATAACCACTACACCAACACCCGCCCCCAATTCTTGAATATCTCTAGCGATTTATAAAGGGAAACGCTACAAAACCAAATAAATGCTTTAGTAGCCTAATCTAGTAGATCAATTGTCCAGCTTTGTGTAGCTTTGTATTTTTACATTGTACAGAGTCGATTCTACTATAAGAATTAAGAACTGACATCCAGCCTGCAAATCTTATGTGTAAAGTGTGCGAACTTTAGGCGTTTGTTTAAATGTTGTTCGGATTATTATACTTGTGAAAAACACGCATGAGTATTAAGACTTTTGATGATGTAAGTTAGTCGGCTTGAAAGTCATCATGTACTCGTATTTATATTAAATAAACAGACTAAGTTCTTGTATTAAATAAAACAAAAAATTCTTGTAGGCTTCCGCGGCAATTCTATGCAAAAACACTCAGATTTCCGATTTGTTATAAACCGAAGTTTCGTCCATATTGCAGTACTCTTCTTCATGCTAGTGTCGCCTTGAATGCGAAAGCAGCACTACCAAGAAACAAAATAGGTAGAACAGCAGCCTACTTCCTCCGCTATCTTGCAAATAAATGGTTGTAAGTAGTGGCTTAATTTTCCTTCCATGGATGTGATTGGCCTTTCTGCCAAAGATGTAGCTTTGTTTTTCTCCGGAAAACAATTAATAATTTTTTATTCCGATGGAGTCCATTGTCTTTATTTAAACAGTTTTCCTCTTTCTTAATTTCTAGTGCCTTTCTCACGACGCACTCGGACAAGAACTTTGGTCGTAATACAGGCAGTGGAAATGGAGAAAGAGGGAATCTTTTGAAATAGAGATGATGAACTCGATCTGAGCAAAATATGGCGCCCCTATTCCTGCAAAAGAGAGAAAAAAAAGAAGGAAAAGTAGGGTTTTCAGAGCAAAATAAGGCTATAACTCTGGCAGAAGGACAATGTGAAGTGAGTCCTAGACCTCGCCACCCGCCAGCCAATCACATGCATGGAAAGGAAAATTAAGCCCCGCTCACTTACTACAGCCATTTATGTGCAAGATGGCAGAGGAATTGCTTCTGATAAGGTTTCATCAAAATCCACAAACAGAAATGCGACATTAACCTGAATGATCTTTTTTTCTTTTTTAGTTTTCCCTTGGAGTCACTTGAAAACGGCTCCAAAATGACTTTCTTTAAAGTTCATATACTATCCACACACATAAATGCCTATTATTTTTATTTGACATATTTGTACAAGAATATTGATTTTTGTAAAATTCTGGAAGAACCGAAAGATAATTTTATTTGTACATTACAATAACAGAAATATGTGGGCTTGACGGTAACGGTATCTTGCGGTTTATAATATATTCAAATTCAGATAAATGGTCCATAAAACCAATTTTTATACGTAATTTATGACTCCCACAACCTTCTTGTACTAGACAAACAATACGTTAAGTATAAAAAAAAATCCATGTTTGAAGACAATAATGGCAATTGGATAGAATAATAAAATAATTGCAGTAATTGAAAATAGTGTTTACATGATTTTTCAAACTCATGGGATTTCAAAGTACATATATTTCTAATGGAAACTGAATTTTGGAATATTTGACATTAACAAAATATTTTTCCAATAAAAGTGAATAAAATTGAACGAAAATATAAATAAATATATATACTTTTATCAAAGGGAAATCGAATTTTCCATCAATGTCACAATTTATGGGGACTGAATAAATTTCACGTTACTACAAAACATACAAACAAAATTTACATATAAAATATGCCTTAGTCCTACATCTAGCCAAACTTTACAACCACTAGCTATAAAATGTTTACCCTTTACATTTAAAATGTTGTATACACAAAAAAAACAAATATTGATTTTTTAGAAATGTATGGAGGCGCGGACCGCTCTCTCTATACATTGGTCACTACTATATTAGTTGGGGCAGTACATGTTAGATGGTGCTTGTGGTCAAGGGGGTGTTTGTTAATCCCCAATATATTAGTTTAAAAACAAGTTACGGTACTATCCGGATTTTACTTCATCTCAGTATTTTTATTATAACTTTTAATTCAATGGACTGGTCCTTGGCAAATGAGCGTTAATATAAATATATATGACATAATTAATAAATTTTTACTTTCTCTTACCCTTGTAAAGAGGAAGTAATGCAGTCGTTTCAAATTTTTGAAAATGAAGTTTTAACAGTAAATCGATGTTTTGAAGCATCATGCGTAAAAAAATATTTTTTTTGAATGATGTGTATGTGTTTGAATAGAATGCCTCAAAAATGGGAAATCGCAAACTATCAACCGGAAATGCGACTTTATTGAATGATTATTATGTTTGCAGTTTTTCGCGATTTTCAATCCATACAACTAAATACCTTTCACTTTTATACTTGTAATATTTTCCAGAAAAAATTGATTTTTTGAGGCTCGAGGGTAACTTTCGAGGGTTAAACTTTCTTCTAAGTAGAATTTAAAGTACTTCCATTAGTGTTAATAAGGAATATTACACATCAGATGCCACTGGTAAAATTCCATATTGTAAGAAAATCGGTTAAGCGGAAATGTGACAATACAGAATAGATGTTGCGGTGGTTGGTTCCGCAGAGCTGGAAAGCATCAAAGACATTTACCTGGTAGCCTGCTTCATTTTGTGGTTATCGACCAGTTTCGGGCGTTCGCCCATCTTCAGAATGCGTTTGTCAAAGAGTGTGATAACACAGACTTGCACAGAGCAAATCCAGTTTATACACTGGTTTTTTTAATTGTATTTTAAAACTAAACTCTTAAACTAGGTCAAAGGGAGGTATGGTAGCTGGGTGGGAAAGGAACACGTGTTCGGGTGGTTAAAGGGGCAAATTTTCCTTAAAAGGAAACAACACGTGGGGGTCTAATTTTTAAACTCTGTTGTTGAAGGGAGATTCACTTGACAATTAAATAATCAGAATAACTTTTAAATTAAATTAAATAACGATTTCAAGCTAACACAATTTAAAATTAAGCGATTAAAATAATAAAAATTAAATACACGTAAGCATACTAAGCAATTTTATAATATAACTATGTAATATATATATATGTGTATATATTATACTATATATATTACAGTACATATATTAAA